>JAYESA010000011.1:159753969-160026469 GCA_036927795.1 Iris macrosiphon | reverse complement strand
AAATAGCGACGTTTAGCGACGTCTATATCTAACGTCGCTAAAGTGTTTCATATAGGGTTTGATTTTTTATTTCCCCCATTCACATTTTATTCCTTCAATCGAGTTTCCCCCGACCCTAACTGCCTCCTCCCCCCCCAACCCCGCGACCCCCACCCCCCGGCTCCCCCCCCCTCTGCGACCCCCTTCGTCCCCTCGCCGGCGCCACCCTCTCCAAACTCGCCCTCAGGTAAACCCTAACCCACCCAATCTCTCTCTCTCTCGTAGCTACTGACACGATATACACATACTAATACAGACACACTAACACGACACACATACACAGACACGGAGATACGGACACGACAGATATTAACACGGGACACTCAGTCACAATTTTTCCTCAGTCGCTCCCCTCCATAAATCCTAACCCTAATTCTCTCCACACAGACACTGACACGGGACACATTGCTTAGGGTTAGGTTTTTGTTTTTTCCTCTTTCTAATCCAATGAATTGGAGGCGCCAAGCAAGAACGAGAGAGAAAGAATAAAGAAGAAGAACGAAAGAGGAATAGTGAAAGAGGAAAGGTAAAGAGGAATTAGGGTTAGGATTTCTTTTCTCTCGGTCTCTTTAATACGATTAGGATTAGGGTTCTAGGATATCGAAATAGAATAAGTTATAACCGACACACATATTTGAACTTACCTATTTAATACTAGGCTATATAGTAGTTTGATAGGATTTTTATTATGAATTTAGTATCATATGGTGTTGAGTATTATATAATTGGCTTGGTAGTATAGAATTGAGTATTGGTATCATTGAGAGTTAGTTTATATATGTCAAATTAGATGTGTGTTGATTGAAGAGTGTCAATATGATATATTCATATGTATAAGTATACAATTTAATGGTAAGCTAGTGTCAATTAGTAGTGTATATGAGTATCGAGTGGTAGAGTGTCCTTGGGATGATGGTGTATTTGTACTAGTGTATCGTGTGTGTAAGTATGTGTTCAAGAGAGTGATAGCCAGGGTGTGTGTACATATTGCATTGTGTGTGTGTGTGTGTGTGTGTGTGTGTGTGTGTGTGTGTGTGTGTGTGTGTGTGTGTGTGTGTGTGTGTCTATACTACCAAAATATGATGAAATAGCGACGTTCTAGTACCGAAAGCCATGAGACATACGTCTTCTCTTCTCTTTTATATTTCAGTTTCATGGCTTTCGGCACCAGAGTGTAAGATAGAGCCAAAGGTCTTATGGTTTCTAGGTTCATTTACCTATTTCTTATTAGATTTTTACCTAGGTCAAGATACAAGTGAGTATATTGAGTATGTGAGTGTCCACGTGTTCCTTGTGAGTCATATCTCTGGAAAAAAAATTTACTTATGCAAGCCTTTTTTAGGCTTTTCGAGTTTGACTTAAATAACCAAATTTTGACCTAGAGACCGAGTTTTAAGTTAGTGTCATGGGTATTTAAAATTGTGCCCTAGTGCCAAAATACAAGAGAGTATTAATATGTGATATTGTGTACCATGGTATGCGATATCCACATGAATGGCTCACAAGGAATACGTGACAACACCCATATCCTCAAATCGGAGTTGTCCATATGTCTACTAGGTTTGGAAATTAATTTCAAACTTATCTATTTACTTATTTTACTGATACTCATGAGTCACGATATGGATACTCACGTATTACAACTCGAATACTAACGATATGACCTAAATACTCACTTTGATGAACATTTCGATAATATACTTGAACGATGTATATCCATCTTTGCAGAAGTATCTAAAAATTAATTTGAATTACTACATGCGTCATCGTTCATGGATGTACAACCGTCATCTTGATGACATGTGTGGTGTGCGGGATGAATACATAGAGGGAGTAGAGCAGTCCATGCAGTTCGTCAAGGCGTTTCCTGAGTACATGGACGGCACAAAAATTAAGTGTCATATGTGAAATATCGTAACTTGAAATATCATCCAGAAGTGGATGTGACATATCATTTGTACTCGAGGAGTTTCACTCCAAATTACTATTAGTGGACCTCACACGGAGAGATTGTGCCTTTAGCATCGGAGCAGGAGCCTTATATGGAGCCATATATGAATGTCCATGAGCATGCTGATTTCGACGACGGGTACGTAAATATGGTTTTTGATGCTGTGGGACCTAGTTTTGATATGAACAATTATGAAGCAGCTGAGGAGGCATCGAATACCGATGCTGCAAAGTTTATAGAGTTGTTGGAGAATGCAAGGACTCCATTGTATCCTGGTCGTGAGGTTCATTCACCGTTAGAGGTAGTCACCAGGCTGTTAAGAATAAAGTATAATTTTAATATGTCACAAGAATGCTACAACCGACTGATCGAATTGATTATAGATATCTTGCCAGAGGGTGCCAAGTTACCTACAGACTTCTACCGATCTAAGAGAATGGTTAGATCAGTATGGATGGAATATGAGAAAATTGATTCGTGTCACAACGGGTGCATGATGTACTATAAAGAAGACAAAGATGAATCATTGTGCAGATTCTGTGTAAAGCCTATGTTCTCGAAGAGATTACAAACTTTGTTCGATGTATTTCAAGCCTTGTGGTTCTACTAATAGAACGAGAGCTCCCAGAAACGACGACGGGTATCAGGAATCTAATAAGGCAATACTGAAAGTATCCAATGCTTTCAGAAAGCTCTTGGGTAAAATGAAGAAGAGATATCTTAATAACGACGAGCTTAGGTCTGCTCAGTTGTATGTATTACTCAACTGCGATGAGGATGAGGTGGAGATGCTAGAGGGGTAAGTAATTAATACGTCGACGTTTACGTCATCTCAATAAAATTATTACACTAATCCGCCTATGCTTTATTGTGTTTCAGCACATATAATGATGCGGTAAGGTCGATTATACCATACATAACAGATGAAGAAGTAGAACAGAAAATGAGATTTTATTTTCCTTTATGGTTGACAGCATATGTAAGGATCTCGATAATTAATTTTTGTGTATGTATACTTGAACAATAATTAACGTTAAACTTAATATCGCTTACTTGATATTTAGGTGGATCGTCCAGAGGCAACACTTGAGAATGAATCTATTAGAACTCTAGTGAAGGACCAATTTATGCCATAAATATCTGGCCAACTTACTGTGTTAATGGGTTTAGGTTCAAGTCAACAAATGCCCCAATAAGAGACAGCTTTCTTGATCTCGATTCTACGAAAAATAGTTGTTTGTGTATCAAATCTTTGAACTACAAAGACGTCGATCCAGGCGCTAATTTCTTTGGCGTCTTACAAGAGATTGTGGAGTTGACATATAATTATGCCATAGAGCCTGCTAAGATCGTGTTATTCAAGTGTGAGTGGTTCGATCCGATCCAAGATCAAGGTTGAAAAATTGACAAGCATGGTCTTGTGGATATAAACTACCGGCGTCGATATCAAGGATATAAACCATTTGTTCTATCAAGTCAGACTCAGCTAGTGTACTTCACAACTTATCCTAAACGAGGAACCAGGAGGTCAGATTGGTAGGCAGTCTGTAAGACTAAAACTAGAAATACCTTTGACGTTGACAAAATAGCTTATCAGGAAGACGACCTACCTCTTATTACAAATATTGTAGATGTAGACTCAATAAAAGTTATTCGTGACATATTTTATCAAGTAGAAGAGGCAGAAGTATCAGAAGACGATGACGAAGTAGATGAAAGTAAAGATGAAGAGGAAGAAGATGAGGTGAAGGAAGACGAACAAAATAAATTTTCAGATGATGATTGAAAATTAAATAAAATTCATTTAGACTTGTGACATAGTGGCCTAATTTTCTAATATGTTTATCGTGGCCTAGTTTTTTGATGGTGACACTTTTTTGTGGCCTAGTTCTGTGATACTTATGTTTGTGACGGTGATACATACATATCTCTGTGTATTTACGGCCTAATTCTATGGTCCTTATGTTTTGTGATGGTAACACTTTTATCATTTAGACTTTTATTGTGGTCTATTTCAAAACTTCTGTGTATTTTTTTTTTGTCATGTAATCAAAATATCTCTGTATATTTGTTTTATCATTATATGTTGTTCTCAGATATATCTGGACGATGCGGATCCTATTCCCACGATAGATCCTCTAGATGTAGCCCTTTTCAGGACACGGATACTCCTTCCCAATCCTCGTCCCCGAGTACTCCATACTATCGACCAGCAGTACCTCAGATTACGACTGTGATGACCGCACACATTGACTAGCAGTACTTCAAACTCTGACTACGACGACCGCACGTAGCAGTAATCATAAGACTAGCAGTACTCCTGGGACCAACAGTTCTAGGCTTGAGAGTATCTCGTCTAGTGTTCCTGCTCCGTCCAGTGTTCCTGCTGTTGATGGTACCACGGAGACAGAGAAGGAGATGGCGGTCAAGCCGACTCCGTCTTTATATCAGAGCGATCCTCCGTACGCTCTGCCGGATGAGACGAGAATGGATATTTGGGCCGATGGCCCTACAAAGTAAGTTAATTAGTTATTTATTTCTTGTGAGAATATATATATATATATATATATATATACTTTTTAATGATTTTAATTATCAATGTTTATATAGGTATCGTCCCCCGGCGGTACAGTGAGCACTGGGACATTTTTGAGGCAAAACTATGGTGGGTCATGGATAAACTACTCGGATGCCTCGGAAGAGAGAAATACGTTTTGGTTTGGACACTTCAAGGTAAAAGTATATTTAATTTTAACATCAGTAATATTTTTATGTTAATATTTTATAACTTACTATTGTACTTCTTTTAGGGAACATATTTCTATCCACCACATCGGGCCGCACAGATCGAGCAGCAGTTTTCTTCCATCGCCGCCAAGCTGGTCCGTGATGCTATGGATGACAAGAAGGCTCGCAATCGCGAAGGAAAACCAATCCAAGGTTGGATCACGTCTGAGTAGTAGACTGCGATGAGGGCTAGATTCAACGAAGATAGGTATAGAAAAAAGTCGGAGAAGGCCAAGGTGACTCGGCAGAGGGCAAAAATATGGTATGGTCGGTCAATTCTGATGACTTAATATTTCCGTCGCTTGGTACGTCTTTTATTGTATATGTACAATTTTTAATCATCGTGGACTAATTTTTACTTTAATAACAAATAATATATTTTTAACAGGTCCAGAGGAGTGAGGATGCGAATATGGTGACTGTGTTCCTCGCCACTCATAGGAAGGGGGGACAACTTATCAATGATAGGACGACGCAGAGCTACGTAAGTATTACTCTTATGTTTTGAACATTTTGATATAACTTAGCAAAAATACATGTAATTAGTAATAAGTACCTAATATATATAGTAAGTAGTACGCTTATCGATATATACGTATTTTTTAGGATGAGTATAGGAGGCTCCGCGAAGAGTCGACCCAGCCCCCACAGGGAGAGGGGGGTAGTTCCTCTGAAACCCCGGCCCGCCCAACTCTGTCAGATGATGAGATGTGGATGAGAGCCGTTGGTGGTCTACATAGGGTTACTTACTACGGTACGGGATCCTACAGCACCTATGTAGCGTTACGGTCCTCTAGGACACCCTCTGCCGATGTGCATACCTCACAGCCCTCCCAGGAGTCACAATAATCCCAGAAGAGAGTTGATTTTTAGATCGCATCTCTGTGTGACGAGTTGATGCAGAAGATTACAGTGCAGCCGCAGCCGCAGACGGACGATACGACGCTCATAGCACATTCCGAATTACTGGAGCATAGCATCATGGAGCTGAGGGATCTGGCCACGTCGATAGAGCATAACGTGACGGCGCTGCAGGAGTCGCAGTTGACCGTGGGCGCTACACTATCGAGGATGCAGGCATCACATATTGAGATGAGCGAGCGAGTAGAGACCGTGGGCGCTTCACTATCGAGGATGCAGGCGTCATATCTTGAGATGGGCGAGTGAGTGGAGATAGTACTAGGAGGTTGCTATATGCCATGGATACTTGCGATGCTCGGCTGACAAAGTTGGAGCAACGACGTCCTCCTGGTCCGCCTGTATCATCATCTACATCGAGTCCTGCATCGAGTTCCGTGACGCTTACACAGGAGCAGTTTGACGTGCTATTATCTCAGATTCGACGCGGCTCCTCCTCTTGATCAGTAGTAGTTTTTTTTACATCTGTATATTGCCCCATTCATGGGAGTTTGTACTTATTATGTGTACACTTTTATTGTGTGACTTATTTATACATTTTGTTGTGTGACTGGATATTGTGTGACTACATTTGGGCCTTAGAGTCATCTTTTTATTGATTTATTTCATCATTGTTGTTGCGTGATTGTACCGGTGTTGAGTGTTCCACCGAAGGGGTCGACAAACCCACAAAATTCAATGGAGGGTTGCTCTGGGTCTGTCTATTTATTTGAAATATGATAATGCATGCATGTTATATTGTGATATTGCAGGCATTCATTTATTTTAGTTTTTTATTTTTCAATATTAGCGACGTTTAGTGATGTTTAGTAACATTCAGTGACGTCCTTACGCGTCACTAATGACGTCGCTAAACTGTCTCATAGCGTCGCTGATCGTCACTACACGTCGCTAAATATTGCTAATATGACCATTTTGGCCATGTCAGCTATTCGTCGTTGATTTTGTAGTAGTTCGTCGCTAAATTTAATGATAATTATCGACCAAATTTTAACGTCACAAATTTGGCGACACTCGACGCTAAGAGTTGCCATTTTTACGACTTTGTAACATCGCTAAATTACGTCATTAGGGTGACGTTTTTCGAAGTTGTTTTGATCAGGGACTAGTTTTTTTGCAACTTAGTCCAAACGTCGCTACTCGATATTAGTGACGTATTTTTGACATTTGGTGACGCTTTACTGCGTCGCTAATTTGCCTTATTCTGGTAGTGCGAATGCTCACCCCTACAACTATGGGTGCGACTCGGTCGGGTTGGGTCTGGCTTAAGCTCAATCCAAGACCAACCCAGTGAATCATAAGTCTTGTCCAAGCCCGACCCGACCTCGGGTTCAACATATGTAGTCCAAGACCAAGCCCGGAGGATTGGGTTGGGTCAGGTCCATCGGGTTTATCAGGTACTAATATGATATTTGAAATAATTTTAAAAAAAGTAATATTAAACACATAATCAAATAACAATCAAGTCTCAATCATTACAAAATACTAACTGAAATGAGATTTAGGATAAGGAGTTGAAGAGTTTGGGTAGAGAAATTTACGGTTTAAACTTTTTTTAAGAAGTATAAAACAATATATATATATATATATATATATATATATATATATATATATATATAGTGCTCATATTCCTACATGAGCTATGCACATGTGGACCAATAGGAATAGACTCATATATCCCATGTGCACTAGTACACTCTATTTTTGTTGGTTCACATGTGCATGGCTCATGTAGGAAGAAGAGCACTATGGCTCATATCCCATTTACCCTATATATATATATATATATATATATATATATATATATGTCAGGTTTTGGGTTCTTTGGGTAACCTGACACATGAACCCGAACCCAACTCAATTTTTGATCGGGTTCAAATATTTTAATCCAAACCCAAGTATCTTCAACCCCAACCCCAACCCAACCCATTAACGTGTTTATCCGATCGGGCTCAGGTTTAGTCCGCCCGAGTTGCACTCTTACCTATGACTAAATAGTCAATAGTGCATTCAAAAAGTTTTGACGTTTGAACTCGGGCAATATTTCCATAAAATTAGGGTTTATAAAGTTTTGACAATATTTTTGACACCAACTCTAAAGCCTCTCCGACTCAAACCAGCTTCACATTTAGGTTTGGTTAAGATCCGAGTCCAACATGGGCATGGACTTAGGGACATAAAGGGGTGCTTTGTTGGCGGCACACTTCAGCATCAGATGCTGAGTTGACGCCATATGTTCACTTACGTTGCAGGTCACCGAAGGGTCAAAGGTTACATGGCAATCGAACTGTTACAATTAGTCGAGTATGACCAGATTCAAGGGTTGTACCAGGACATATTGTTGGTCTTATTGCAATGCAATCGTGAAACTTTTTTAATTCGAAGAAGTGCATCCACACACAATAAAAAAAAATGCAGTACAAAATTAGTGTTCGGGTATTTTTTGAACTTGCTAGTTCCTAAAGGTGATCAACATACAAGATCGAATCACTTTGAGCAGATATCGTCTTAACCACTTTAGCGAGTTTTGTTTCATTCTGCATATCTTGTGTTTGTTTTTTATTTGGCCTAAACTATTTCAAAATTTCTTATTGTAATAACAATTTCAAAGCGATTCTCCATAGAAATGTCAAAAAATTACAAGCATGGAAGCTCGTGCAAGTCTCCAGAACAACAACCTTCATAAGTTGGAGTAGTTTGACGGTGAATACAATAACTAGAAGCGAAAGATCAGTCTCCACCTCCAAGTTGTTAATATGGAGTACATTCTGACAACTGAAGAACCAACAATCCTATCAACCGGCATAGTTGACGTGTTTGCTACAACCACGATCTCACAATAACAATAGAATAGGGACAACAATCTTTGCAAGCATCTCATCCTGAACTCTTTGGAGGACATCTTTGCATAGTCATACATCAAAAAGGAAGGCATAAGAGAGATGGGAGTGTCATAACCCGGATTTTTCAGAATATTTTAAAACATTTTCTCACAATTTTCTGGAATTAAAACTAAGGTATTTAGTAATTAAATGATTTTTAAATAATTTTAATTAGTATTAATATATTATGAAAATAATATTTTATGGTATAAAATGGAAAACTGGACATAGGGTAATTTTTTGTGAATTTATTGGACTCCGAAAATATTTTTAAAGCCCTAAAAACCAATGTATAACTAAATCTAATTAAACCCTGCCTGAATCCGGTTTATTTGGAAATAAACCAAACCAAACCGACCCAAACCGCTATCAAACCGAACCGGACCAACCCAGCCTTAACGGGTCGTGTTGGATCTGAATCGAACCCGACCCGGACCCGAAACCCTAACCGAAACCCTAGATCCCGAATCCTACCGGAATTACTGTTTCGGACCCTTTAAATAGCCTCGACGTTCGCGCCTAGCCGCCGCCGCAACCCTAGTATTCATCTCACCATCGCCCGCAGCTCCGTCGCTCTAAGCCCCGAGCCCTGCCATCGTCCCCGACGACCCGCTCTCTCCTCCTCGACTCGCCTGTGCAACCTCCTCAATATCACCCAGACCCTCAGCCGACAACCTCTCCTCCACCACAGAACCCCAGCGCCACCCGCGACGAACCCCTCCGCCCTGAGCCCATGACCTCCTCCCCGTCGTCCTTCTCTCTCCTCCGGCCCCGCCTGGAGCACCACCACCAACACTCAGCAGCCACCCCCGTTCCCCAGTCGGCCGAGCCTCGCCTGACCTCGAACCCCCACTGCCAACTCCACCAACCGCCTCCCCATGAGCAGCGCCGCCCCTCTCCGGCCGTCCCGCTGCCCTAGCCCCGGACACGGCCAACCCGGACACAGTAGCATCCCCGTGACCCGGACACGGCAGATTCGAGACAGGACACAAAACAGTCACCCGGACACGAGAAATTTTTGTTCCACGGAGCCCTATTCAGGCAACCCGTTCTCTCTCCTCGTTATTCCGTTTCGTCAGTTGTGTCGCGTAGACTGTGTAACCCTCTCGATGCTCGTGCAACCCACTCGGTGCGTCGCGTCATGTGGTGATCGCAAACTGCGATCCAAAAACAGGAAAACCAACGCCCTGTTTCACCCCGGAACTGAGTGCGCCCCGCCAAACGGGACGACTTGGTCGCGCACGGTATTCACCGAAACATGTGAATCATTGATGCGGACGTGCAGGATTTTGCAAAAGTTGATTTGGATGTGCGTGCACACCCGAATCAACTCGTATTCGCCGACAACGTCCCATATCTGCCTGTTCTGGAACACGTCGTAACTTTGTGTACACACGTCAGATTGAAACGAAACTTGCGCCATCGGACTCGTAGCAATACGCTGGTCCTGTGAGCCAAGTTTGGTTCGATTCTGAGAACGTTGACAAAATCATGCATCGTGGGCCCCGCGGCTCCACTTGACGGACGATTTTGTGATCGGCTCATCGGAATCCAGTTCTGGAAGTTCCGTTGGATTCGTATCATCTTTCCTGACTTGTTGACACTAAGTTGGACAAATTTGGAGACCTTTGACCCTGACACATTTTTCGGTGCAAAGCGGCCCACATGTGGACCCCGCTTTGACCCAGAACTATCATTTTTGCCCCTGTGTCCAAATTGGATTTAAGGACAGACGTTTCTAGCTATTTAATATTTTCTGAGACTGTTGGTGATGTTTATTATAGCTTTTGGAGGAGTACCTGTAGGATCCACTGATACAGGGATAGCTGTTGGTATTCAAACCCCAGGCAAGTGTACCTTGCCAAACCTTGCAGTCTTGTTACCTATTTCCCTTGATTCATTTATATTATTGTGCATGCTTAACCTAGGACCGTGTGACTTACTTAGCATCCGATTAATAGTCGGGTGCCAATGCTGTACGCAGAGTTGTGTAATGTCATCTAGAGATGGACATTCGTGACCCTTTACATTCTCGTACTTGTCTTATCAAGTACATTTTAACCCAGGACACTTGACACTATTTATGAGACAGAATCTTCCTGAGATATTCATGGTGATTCTGTATAGGATACAGGTTTATGACATAGACATTATATTCATATATATATTAGATGACTGGTTGCATCAGCTATGATCTTGCGTGACATGTACATGAGACGTTGTGGACATGAGACGTGTGGTTACATTGGGTGGGGAGAGACACACAGGCTACAGGCTATTTTATATATATCTAATACTATTGTGAGGCCGTAGACTCTCCAGCAGAGCTAGGCACATTACTTGTTATTACTGCTACCGGCTCCCCGACACAGAGCTTGTAGTGGCTCAGCCTGAGTACTAGTGATGCTCTCACTTGCATTTCACATAGATGGTTACATACTTACCCTATTTATTTTATTATTTTCTGTACTGCATTATTTATGGCTTGTATTATTTTGTACCTTGCTATATCCCATGAGGACCTGGATCCGGATTATGTTCCCAGGATTTGCAGACGAGATCTATCCTGAGGTATACGGGACCGCAGCAGGAGCTAATATAGGAGCTGTACCGACACCCTAGGACGAGGTGTTAGCTGAAGACTTTTTTTGAGCATCTATGTTTCATGCTCAGTATTTACTTTATTCAGTCATTTATATTTTGGTCTGTTAAACCATTGTATCAAATTTTTATCGGGTTGTTCCCCGAAGTACTTTATTGAGACTGGTTGATAATTTATATTTCTTATATCTGTGGATCATATTTTATCTTGTATGGATGAGATTAGTCATGCCATGTTGTCGTAGACTTTATTATACAGCTTAAGTATGCCCTGATGGATCCATTAAATTGGGTTTGTCCATCAGTGTGTGCTGCTGGCCATTGCCACGTGTCTAGTCCCTCGGTATTTTGGGACTGGGGCGTGACAGGGAGTCCCTCGATAAGCAGTACAAAGTCGACGATTAAGAACATGTCAAACACCACGAACTAGTTTAACAAATAATTTCCTAGTTGATGTTGGCCAATCCGGTCTCAGTCAATTTGATTTTGATAGTTAACTAAACCATGAATTAATATGTCACGATCTGAAGCCTCATCACTTCTATCTCATATCATATGTATTACATCTATTCAAATATAATCTTTTATTTGTTTGAGTCTAGGACTGATGTAAGCTGAGTCGCACTGGCAAATCCAAGTACATATACCCAGATACCTAGTCCACTCAAATAAACCAAAGAACTTATCCACCAAATCAGGCCACATTCATTAACAAAATCTACTATACTTAGAGACTGAACTCGGGCCGAACTTGCACCGAACTAGGACCAAACTCGGTTACCCTTTTGGTATGAAATCAACCAGTTCATTAGCTCATAATTTCTTGGCCCAACGGTTGAAAATTTGAATTAAACCCCATCCGAATTCTGGCCAAATTCTATTTGCCTACACCCTATAAATAGGATTAGAATTTTTTATTCTTACTCACTCAACCATTCTTTAGTCTTCTATCCTATTGTGAGCAAAACCTCTAAAGCCTTAACTTTTTCATCTCAAAGAGCAACTCCCTAGCCTTCCTAGTGCCAAGTGCAATCTCGGTCTAGAAGTCTTCAGAGTTGTAAAGAGCTGTGTTCCATCAATTACTCTCTCTCTCTCTCTCTCTCTTCTCTCTCTCTCTCTAAGTTGTGAAGTGTCACGACCCGCGTCCGAAAATCGGGCATGAGCCGTGGGTACGTCCAGCCTACGCCCAGAATCGGCGGTAGAACGCTGTAAAGGTCCGTTCTAGGTCAACCATATCTATCTATATCTCACTAAAAAATCCGGCATGACCTCTCCAAAAGGAGGGCAAAACCACGCAATATATATATAAAATCCTCTCCCAAAGGAGGCAACCAATATATATGAACTCTCAATCACAAAATCTAGGAAAAGAAATAAAGCACGATATGATATAAACAAAGAAACAGAACCAAGAGAGCAAGACAATCCAAAATAATGCAATCCAAGCCAAAATAGCTACAACATCACAGCATCAAAAGAATAAGTACAGTCATCCAAAATACAAACCACTGGAAATAACCCAGGAAACCCACCTAGCTAACTAGGGTGCTATCGGCGTCTCCTCGGCGCACTCCTCCTCGATCACGGGGTCACAACAGTCGTCAACACCAGGCCCGTAGAACGTAGGGCAATAGTCCTCAGGATCCTCTGGAAAAAATATGCCCAGTCAGGACTGGAGCAAAGTACATAACTCTGAAAGCAACTCTAAATGCATGATAAGGTGTATATGACGAGCAATAGAAAAGTAATCAAGATGCACAGGAAATAAATATATGCTGGAGCACAATAAGTAGCTGTAATGTAAACTGGAGAACAATACAAGTACTGAAAAAGTAACTGCAGGTGAGAAACATAAATACTAGCTAAGTGCCTTGAGCACAAGTTCGTTATGTGATCGGCTTAGGTTGCACATAAAAAACACTAAGATAACTCCGTTATGCGTGAGTTGCATAACCGACATACACATGAATACTGTTTGGCTTTGATCACATAACCAACTCACTACTCCCCTCCCCCACTAATACCATTGGATCCAACCACAACACGCTACGTACATGATAATAGCTCGCGCACACGAAGGCGAGAGCACAATAAGCAAATGATAGCACATGAGAATCAATACCCGAAGCACATGATAAAATACACGTGATAGAGTACCCGCTGAACACGGTAAGGGGGATAGCATCTCATGACGGGATCCACTAGTACCAGCTCGTATAACAATGTGTCAGAATCAAGTATTACAGTTCTAGAACAAGTGATATAAACGCTATCATGAAATAGAAACTATCAGAGGTAGGTACTCGCCTGATGTCCTGAGCAACTGATAAGGATCGAGATCCGGACCGGTATCGCAGGGACCTAATACGAAAAGCAAGGATTAAACAGGGTTCTAAGCATTTAAACTGATATAAAATAATTAAAAACAGGCTTCTAGGGCTATTCTAGGTCGAACGGGTCAAACCAGTGAAAATTGGGTCAAAAAGTCAACCCGGGGTCCAAAAAGTCAACTCTAGGTCAAAACTAGGTCAAACGTTGACTTTTACGGTCAACGGGGACAATTATGGTCAAAGCTAGGCCAAACTAGGGTGCCCCTGAAATTCTAGGTCAAACCGAGCTCATTAAGCTACTAAACTCACAAACTCGCCTAATCGAGATACCGGATACCCTCGGTATCCGATACCGCGCCCTAGGCCACGCACCCCGCCTAAACCCGCTAAAACCTAAGCTAGCACGCGTAATTATATATATATAAACATATAAAAATTATTCCAAAGCATTTCCTAGGCTAATGCTCAAATACCCTGCTCGAAACTCAATACCTTGAATATCTCAAGGTATCGAGATACCTCGGTATCTCAAGGTATTGAGGTTTCGCTCTAAAATCCTCTAACTAGCTATCTAGCTACTGATTATGCACCTAATTATTAATCTAGGCTAGATAATATATATATATATATCTATCATATGTTAATACATCTAAGTAGGTATCTACCTATATACATATATATCCACACACACATATACACTTATACCCTTTACCTTACCTAACAAAACATATATATATATATATATAACTTATAGGTATATAGATATCTATATCCTAGATAGGTATATCTATGTATCTAGCTATCTACCTATCTAAGTATCTATCTATCTAAATACCTAGCTATCTATCTATTAATCTAGCTATCTATCTATGTATTTATCTTATCTACCTAACTATCTATCTATTGATATATCTACTTAGCTATCTACTTATCTATATATCAATCTATCTCCTTATCTATTCCTCACCCTCTCCCTGCTATTCTAGCTGCTGCTGGGGCTTACCTGGGCTGCTACTGCTGCTCCATGCTACTGCTGATACTGCTGCTCTTGCTGATGATGCTGCTGCTACTGCAGCCTTGCTGCTGCCACTGCAGCCTTGCTGCTGCTGCTGCAGCTTCATGCTGCTGTTGCTGCTGCAGCTCCCTGCTGCTGCTGCCTTTGCTGCTGGCTTGCTGCCCCTCCCCCCCAAACCACAACACACACACACCCCTACATATATATACCTATATATATATATCATCCTCTATATATATATATATATACATACATATATATATATCTATCTATATATAACTAGATATCTATATATATTCACACTCATCTACACACTCTAACACACACACTAACACACTCACACACTAATACACACACACACTCACAACACTAACAACACACACACACATAAATATATACATAGCTATATATATATATAAACTTAATATATATATATATATATATATATATATATATATATATATATCTACACACACTCTCAACTATATATATATATATATATATATATATATATATATATATATATATATATATATATATATATATATATATATACATACATACACCCAAAATATATATATACATATACACACACACAAGCACACTTACACATATACATATATATATATATACACATAGACATATACACACACAAGCACATAGATATAAATACACACATATATATATAAATATATATACATAAACACACATACATATATATATAAATATATATATATATATATATATAGATACATATACACTAACACAACACAACACACAACAACACCCAAACCACACGCCCCACTCACGCCCAACGACCCCGACACTCACCAATACCCTAAAATATATAAAATATAACTCGAAAACTCTAGCACACACTCCCCGATACTAACCCAACATGCGCACAAAGCCGAAACGAGGAAACCAAGTCGAAATGGCCGTTCGGTCATTTCGACGAACACGTGGTGCGCGGCTCAGAAAATCTCCTGAAACGCACACCAAACGAACTCGGAATCGGCCCAAAATTTACCCACGCGCTCTACACGATGTCTAGATCCTAGAAAATGTGCTCCCGTGTCGATTCTAGGTCCGTGGTGGAAACGCACACGCACTTAGAATCGGCGATGACGAAAAGCCCCAATTTTGCCCGAAACGCCCGTTTCTCCGCGACGCGGCTTCCCGTGTCCGAACGGAGACACGCACTCACCCTCTAGACACCCGACAATGTCTACCTAGGTCCATCTAACCTAGGGCATCACCCAAAATTAGGCCAAATTCGGATTCCACCCGAATTCGACACAAAACCTAATGTCAAAGTCTCTAAACTCAACCAAACTAGTTCCAACTTCCTCCTACGGGTAGGGTTAGGGTCTATGAAGGTTCTACAACACTAATTACACTACACAAAAATAATTAGGAAGGAAAAGTTAGGTTTTACCTCTTGGGAGTTGGAATCCCAAGGCCAAAGTCTCACAACCCCTAGAAATCACCTCCCTCAAGCTCCAAGCCACCAAAACTAGCCTCCACACAAAGTCTAGGCTCCACACATCTAGGTTAGAGAAAATGTAAGGTTAGGGTTAGCTTAAGGAAGAAGGAATAAAAGAAGAAAGAAGAAAAATGGAAGAAGAGACTTACTTTGGAGAAGAAGGAAGAAGGAAGAAGAAGTGGAGAAGAAGAAATGAAGAAGAAGAAGAAGTAGAATGAAGAGAATGGCTGCTGCTCCTTGCTGTGGTCGCTAGTTTGCATGGGTGGGGGGTAGGTAGGGGCCGGCCAAGTAATTAAATAGGGGTTTACACAAGTCCAAATGACCAAAATGCCCTCCCGAAACTCGGTTTTGGGTTTCGGGTTCCAAAAACACTCAAACTAACTCCAATTCTCTCCAACTAACCTCCTAAAAATAAAATAAATATTTCTAAGCCCCAAAATAATTCTCACAAGGGTGTGGGCTGGGTCGGACATGGGTCCACTAGGGTCGGACATGGGTCCAGGCTAGCCAAAACCCTAAAACAATCATTAAAAAATAATACAAGCACTATTTAAATATAAATATAATTAATTAAATACAAACCACTATTTATCAAATAAAAATAAAAAAATATACCCTATTTTCTAGAATTGGGTAGTGACAAGTCTACCCTCCTTAAAATAATTTCGTCCTCGAAATTAAAAGACGAAACTAGGACAGGAATGTAAGAAAAGAACCATACCTCAGGGCTCGAAGAGATAGGGGTATCGCTCGCGCATTTCATCCTCGCTCTCCCAGGTCGACTCCCCTGGAGAGTGATGCCTCCACGCGACGTGAACCAAGGGAATAGTCTGGTTCCTCAACACCTTCTCCCGCCGATCCAGAATCTCTATCGGCTGCTCTGGATAGCTAAGAGTAGGGCCCACCGCGATCTCCGAGTGATCCAATACGTGACTGGGATCCGCCACGTACCGTCTTAGCTGCGACACGTGGAACACATCATGAACTCCCTCCAGCGTATGCGGCAACTCAAGCCTATACGCCACGGCGCTGACCCTCTCGAGGATACGGAAGGGTCCGACGAAACGTGGGCTAAGCTTCCCGCCTCCACCGAAGCGAATAGTGCCCCGCGTCGGAGAAATCCTCAGGAACACCAGATCTCCAACCTAGCACAAA
The DNA here is from genome assembly GCA_036927795.1 of Iris macrosiphon. Classification (NCBI taxonomy): domain Eukaryota; kingdom Viridiplantae; phylum Streptophyta; class Magnoliopsida; order Asparagales; family Iridaceae; genus Iris; species Iris macrosiphon. The sequence continues at coordinate 160,009,305 of JAYESA010000011.1, read as the reverse complement.
CAAGGTCTCTGCACTTAGTCTAAAATAAGCAATCACAAACAAACACAAGAACAAAATCTAGATTCTAAGCTATACCTCAAACTCCAAAGGTCTCCGGTGGCTATCGGCCCAATGCCGCTGCCTGTCCTGCGCCACCCGAAGTCTATCTCTAATGAGCTTGACCTTCTCCGCCGCATCAACCACCATCTCCGGGCCAAGCAAAGCTCTCTCACCTACATCATCCCATGACAACGGAGTGCGACACCTCCGTCCATACAATGCCTCAAAAGGTGACATCTCGATACTGGCTTGGTAGCTGTTGTTGTAAGCAAACTCTACCAAGTGCAAGTGATCCTTCCAAGAGCCTCTGAAATCCAAAACACAAGTCCGGAGCATGTCCTCAAGTGTCTGAATGGTCCTCTCTGACTGACCATCTGTCTGCGGGTGATACGCACTACTAAACTTGAGCTGGGTGCCCAAGCTAGCCTGCAGACTCCTCCAGAAATACGAAGTGAAGCAACTGTCCCGATCTGATACTATGCTCACTGGAACTCCATGCAGTCTGACTATCTGGCGCACATACATCTCTGCTAGTCTCTCTGTAGACGTACCCACTTTGAATGGTAGAAAGTGGGCCGATTTGGTCAACCTGTCCACGATGACCCAAATCGCATCTTTCCCGCCTGGAGAACGGGGAAGTCCAGAAACAAAATCCATGGTCACATGCTCCCATTTCCACTCTGGAATGGGTAACGGCTGGAGTAATCCTCCTGGCCTCTGCCTCTCCGCCTTCACCTGCTGGCACACTAAGCATCGGGATACGAAGCGTGCTACCTCCACCTTTATCCCGTACCACCATACATGTTGTCTCAGATCTCTATACATCTTGTTGGCACCTGGATGCATAGAATACTGGGATCGATGTGCCTCCTGGAGAACCTCCTCGCGCAATGACCCACTCGGCACACACAACCTGGTACCGTGCCGCAAAGAACCATCATCAGCAATGGTGAAGTCATCTGCTAATCCCATCTGAACCTGCTCCCTGATGCTCCTCAGGGACTCATCCTCAAACTGTGTAGCCCGGATCTGGTCTACCAACTCTGACTGAATCTGCAGTCCCCACATCTTCATCTCAACTCCAGGCACTATCACCTCAATGCCCAAGCTCTCTAGATCTGCCAGAAGATAACGATCTGTAGTCAGGCACATAGCTACCGGATACCTGCTCAATGCATCCGCAACTACGTTCGCCTTCCCTGGATGATACTGCAACGATATGTCAAAGTCTTTCATCAACTCCAACCATCTCCTCTGCCTCATGTTTAGCTCTTTTTGGGTAAACACATACTTCAAGCTCTTGTGGTCTGTGAAGATCTCCACACGCTCTCCGTATAAATAGTGTTTCCACAACTTCAGAGCAAAAATGACCGCTGCCAACTCCAAATCGTGGGTAGGGTAATTCTTCTCATGAGGACGTAATTGCCTGGAAGCATAGGCAATCACCCTCCCATTCTGCTGTAACACACAACCCAGTCCCTTCCCCGATGCATCACTATAGATAGTGAATCCTCCAGAACCTGATGGCAACGTCAACACTGGAGCTGTCGTCAACCTCCTCTTCAGCTCATCAAAGGCGATCTGGCACTCCTCTGACCAAACAAACTCCACGTCCTTCCGGGTCAGCCTGGACAACGGCTCTGCAATCCGGGAAAAATCCTGAACAAATCTCCTGTAGTAGCCTGCCAGTCCCAAGAAACTTCTGACCTCGGCTACTGAACTCGAAGCACTCCATGCCTCAACTGCCACGATCTTTCTCGGATCCACCGAGATACCCTCTCCAGTCACCACATGACCAAGGAATTCAACCTTGTCAAGGAAGAACTCATACTTCGAGAGCTTTCCATAAAGCTTCTCCCTCCTGAGAGTCTCCAGCACTATCCTCAGATGCTCCTCGTGCTCCTCTGGGATCTTCGAATACACCAAGATGTCATCTATAAACACCACCACAAACCTGTCCAGATGCTGATGGAACACCTTGTTCATCAGATTCATGAACACTGCCGGGGCATTAGTCAACCCAAACGGCATCACCAAGAACTCATACTGTCCATATCTGGTCCAAAAAGCTGTCTTCGAAATATCCTCCTTCCTGACCTTCACCTGGTGGTAGCCTGTCCTCAGATTAATCCTGGAAAACACCCTCGCTCCGCTCAACTGGTCAAAAAGATCATCAATACGCGGCAGCGGATACTTGTTCTTGATTGTGAGGCTGTTCAGAGCCCTGTAGTCGATACACATCCGTATCGACCCATCCTTCTTCGGCACAAAAAGTACCGGAGCACCCCACGGAGAAGAACTAGATCTGATAAATCCCTTGTCCTGAAGCTCATCCACCTGCTTCTTCAACTCTATCAGCTCACTGTTGCTGACTCTATAGACGTGCTGGGATATCGGCTCCGCGCCTGGCACCAAGTCTATAGAGAACTCCACTTCTCTGTCCGGAGGTAACCCTGGCAACTCCTCCGGAAAGACATCCATATACTCCTCTATCAGTGGATGCAGCGACCTCGGCTCTACCACCAGGGCTCCGCAGAAGACTCCCTCGGTCTGCTCCGCTGCTCCTCTGGCAAACTGAAACTCTGGCTCACCTGGCGGACTAAACAAAACTCTGCCTCCACGACAATCTATACTAGCACAATGCGTACTCAACCAATCCATCTCGAGTACAATATCGTAGCTCGGAAGTGGCATTACGAGTAGGCACACACTCAACTCCCGGCCTCCCAAGGTAACTCTTCGGTCTCTGCAGACATCACGGACTAGGATGATGCCACCCCCGGTCGTGATCTTGCAGAGTCTAGCTAAAGGTTCAGTAACAAGATAGTGTCTAACAGCAAAAGATACAGACACAAAGCTATGGGAAGCACCGGAATCAAATAAAGCAAGTGCTGGAATGGAATCAAGAAGAACAGAACCTGAGATAACGTCACCAACTTGCTCGGCCTCGTCCACTGTCAGGGCAAAAGCTCGCCCCTGCTGTCCTCCTCGGTGTTGCTGCTGGTGCTGGGCGAACCTCTGCTGCTGAGTCTGCAAAGGCTGACCTCTCTGTTGCGCTGCAGGTGCTCTGGCTGGTGCCCTCTGAGCGGCTCCTCCGCCCTGAGCTGTACGGGCAAGCGCTGAAGGACAATCCTTCAACTGGTGGTCTGCGGCGCCACACAATAAATATCTGCCCAGCCTCTTTCTGCATATGTCCCATCCGTGCCCTGGCTTCTTACAGAAAGGGCAAACGATGGGCTGCCTCTGGCCCTGCTGCTGACCCTGCCTCTGCTGCTGGGGCGCCTGCCGGAAGGGCGCCCGACCCTGACCCTGGTGCTGCTGGGTCTGCTGGAATGGCCTCTTGGCTGGGCCTGCACTGCTGCCTGCTCCGGAAGTGTCTCTGTCCCTCTTCGTCTTCAGCTCCAAATCATCCTCAGCCCTCTGAGCATCGCTGACAATCTGCTCGAAGGTCGCCTCGCGGTCGCTCCTAGTCAAGGACTTGACCGCCATGACCAAGCCCTTGCGAAACTTTTGCGCCTTCGCTGCCTCAGACAACCCCTCAACAAATCTGCCCAGACGGCAGAACTCCGCTGCATACTCATCCACTAGCATACTCCCCTAGATGAGCGCCTCGAACTGACTCTCTAAGGCACTGAGAGCCACGTCCGGGAAGAACTTCTCCTTGAAAAGCTTCTTGAAAGCCTCCCAAGTCAATCCCGGAACTGCTATCCGCGTATCCGTGCGGAACCAAGTAAGGGCAAGGTCGAACATCTGGCTGCCCGCTGCCTCTATCTGCATGCTGGCTGGGATCATCGCCAGCCTGAAAATGCCTTCTATATGCTCGATCCAGTCGTCGGCGTACAGGATCCCCTCTGTGCCGCGGAACTCCTTAGGCCGCATCCTCTAAAAATCGATGATAGTACCCGGCCTAGGATACTGAGCCTGCTCTGGCTGTGGCTGGATCTGAGCCACCCTGTCGACAGCTGTCATAGCCACCTGATGAGCATTCTCAATGCCCATCCTCATAACATCTGCCTGACGGTGCTGCGCATCCATCATCTCTCGGAAGAATGCGAACAACTGCGTAGCATCCACTGGCGCAGGCGGTGGTGGAGGAGGTACCACCGGGACAACTGGGGTGGCTCTCGGATCAATGGGAGTAAGGGGATCTCCGAGAGAAACTGACGCTCCCTCAACCGCAGGAGTGGCGAGTGGAGCGGTAGCGGCTGCCGAAAGTCGAGCAGGTCGAGAAGTGGCAGACCTCTCGGTGGCAGCTGCTGGAACGGTGCGCTGAGATCTGGTCTTCGGAGGCATCCTGAACACAGATCAAAAGAAGTCAATACAGTGCAAGAAACGATAACATTAATGAAGGACAGTAATATTACAAAGAAATAATTTCAGAAAAATTAAAGATAGCAAAAGGAAGTAGGAAGGGTCCTAGTTGTGATTGAGCACACTCTCTCTCAGCCTATCTCCTATATCCTATTGCAGGTAACCCTAAAAAGCAGACCTGCATGGGCCACCACCAAAAATGTGTCACGACCCGCGTCCGAAAATCGGGCATGAGCCGTGGGTACGTCCAGCCTACGCCGCAGAATCGGCGGTAGAACGCTGTAAAGGTTCGTTCTAGGTCAACCATATCTATCTATATCTCACTGAAAAATCCGGCATGACCTCTCCAAAAAGAGGGCAAAACCACGCAATATATATATATAATCCTCTCCCAAAGGAGGCAACCACGCAATATATATATATGAACTCTCAATCACAAAATCTAGGGAAAGAAATAAAGCACGATATGATATAAACAAAGAAACAGAACCAAGAGAGCAAGACAATCCAAAATAATATAGTCCAAGCCAAAATAGCTACAACATCACAGCATCAAAAGAATAAGTACAGTCATCCAAAATACAAACCACTAGAAATAACCCAGGAAACCCACCTAGCTAACTAGGGTGCTATCGGCGTCTCCTCGGCGCACTCCTCCTCGATCACGGGGTCACAACAGTCGTCAACACCAGGCCCGTAGAACGTAGGGCAATAGTCCTCAGGATTCTCTGGAAAAAATATGCCCAGTCAGGACTGGAGCGAAGTACATAACTCTGAAAGCAACTCCAAATGCATGGTAAGGTGTATATGACGAGCAATAGAAAAGTAATCAAGATGCACAGGAAATAAATATATGCTGGAGCACAATAAGTAGCTGTAATATAAACTGGAGAACAATACAAGTACTGAAAAAGTAACTGCAGGTGAGAAACATGAATACTAGCTAAGTGCCTTGAGCACAAGTTCGTTATGTGATCGGCTTAGGTTGCACATGAAAAATACTAAGATAACTCCGTTATGCGTGAATTGCATAACCGACATACACATAAATACTGTTTGGCTTTGATCACATAACCAACTCACTACTCCCCTCCCCCACTAATACTATTGGATCCAACCACAACACGCTACGTACATGATAATAGCTCGTGCACATGAAGGCGAGAGCACAATAAGCACATGATAGCACATGAGAATCAATACCCGAAGCATATGATAAAATACACGTGATAGAGTACCCGCTGAACACGGTAAGGGGGATAGCATCTCATGACGGGATCCACTAGTACCAGCTCGTGTAACAATGTGTCAGAATCAAGTATTACAGTTCTAGAACAAGTGATATAAACGCTATCATGAAATGGAAACTATCAGAGGTAGGTACTCGCCTGATGTCCTGAGCAACTGATGAGGATCGAGATCCGGACCGGTGTCGCAGGGACCTAATGCGAAAAGCAAGGATTAAACAGGGTTCTAAGCATTTAAACTGATATAAAATAATTAAAAACAGCCTTCTAGGGCTATTCTAGGTCGAACGGGTCAAACCGGAGAAAATTGGGTCAAAAAGTCAACCTGGTGTCCAAAAAGTCAACTCTAGGTCAAAACTAGGTCAAACGTTGACTTTTACGGTCAACGGGGACAATTATGGTCAAAGCTAGGCCAAACTAGGGTGCCCCTAAAATTCTAGGTCAAACCGAGCTCATTAAGCTACTAAACTCACAAACTCGCCTAATCGAGATACCGGGATACCCTCGGTATCCGATACCTCGCCCTAGGCCAAGCACCCCGCCTAAACCCGCTAAAACCTAAGCTAGCACGCGTAATTATATATATATAAACATATAAAAATCACTCCAAAGCATTTTCTAGGCTAATGCTCAAATACCCTGCTCGAAACTCAATACCTTGAATATCTCAAGGTATCGAGATACCTCGGTATCTCAAGGTATTGAGGTTTCGCTCTAAAACCCTCTAACTAGCTATCTAGCTACTGATTATGCACCTAGTTATTAATCTAGGCTAGGTAATATATATATCTATCATATGTTAATACATCTAAGTAGGTATCTACCTATATACATATATATCCACACACACATATACACTTATACCCATTACCTTACCTAACATAACATATATATATATATAACTTATAGGTATATAGATATCTATATCCTAGATAGGTATATCTATGTATCTAGCTATCTACCTATCTAAGTATCTATCTATCTAAATACCTAGCTATCTATCTATTAATCTAGCCATCTATCTATGTATTTATCTTATCTACCTAACTATCTATCTATTGATATATCTACTTAGCTATCTACTTATCTATATATCAATCTATCTCCTTATCTATTCCTCACCCTCTTCCTGCTATTCTAGCTGCTGCTGGGGCTTACCTGGGCTGCTACTGCTGCTCCATGCTACTGCTGATGCTGCTGCTCTTGCTGATGATGCTGCTGCTACTGCAGCCTTGCTGCTGCCACTGCAGCCTTGCTGCTGCTGCTGCAGCTTCCTGCTGCTGCTGCTGCTGCTGCTGCAGCTCCCTGCTGCTGCTGCCTTTGCTGCTGGCTTGCTGCCCCCCCCCCCCCCAAACCACAACACACACAAACACCTACATATATATACCTATATATATATCATCCTCTATATATATATATATATACATACATATATATCTATCTATATATAACTAGATATCTATATATATTCACACTCATCTACACACTCTAACACACACACTAACACACTCACACACTAATACACACACACACATAAATATATACATAGCTATATATATATATATATAAACTTAATATATATATATATATATATATATATATATATATATATATATATATATATATATATATATATATATATATATATATATACTACACACACTCTCAACTATATATATATATATACATACACCCAAAATATATATATACATATACACACACACAAGCACACTTACACACATATATATATATATATATACACATAGACATATACACACACAAGCACATAGATATAAATACACACATATATATATAAATATATATACATAAACACACATACATATATATATAAATATATATATATATAGATACCTATACACTAACACAACACAACACACAACAACACCCAAACCACACGTCCCACTCACGCCCAACGATCCCGACACTCACCAATACCCTAAAATATATAAAATATAACTCAAAAACTCTAGCACACACTCCCCGATACTAACCCAACGCGCGCACAAAGCCGAAACGAGGAAACCAAGTCGAAATGGCCGTTCGGTCATTTCGACGAACACGTGGTGCGCGGCTCGGAAAACCTCCTGAAACGCACACCAAACGAACTCGGAATCGGCCCAAAATTTACCCACACGCTCTACACGATGTCTAGATCCTAGAAAATGTGCTCCCGCGTCGATTCTAGGTCCGTGGTGGAAATGCACACGCACTTAGAATCGGTGACGACGAAAAGCCCCAATTTTGCCCGAAACGCCCGTTTCTCCGCGACGCGGCTTTCCGTGTCCGAACGGAGACACGCACTCACCCTCTAGACACCCGACAATGTCTACCTAGGTCCATCTAACCTAGGGCATCACCCAAAATTGGGCCAAATTCGGATTCCACCCGAATTCGACACAAAACCTAATGTCAAAGTCTCTAAACTCAACCAAACTAGTTCCAACTTCCTCCTACGGGTAGGGTTAGGGTCTATGAAGGTTCTACAACACTAATTACACTACACAAAAATAATTAGGAAGGGGAAAGTTAGGTTTTACCTCTTGGGAGTTCGAATCCCAAGGCCAAAGTCTCACAACCCCTAGAAATCACCTCCCTCAAGCTCCAAGCCACCAAAACTAGCCTCCACACAAAGTCTAGGCTCCACACATCTAGGTTAGAGAAAATGTAAGGTTAGGGTTAGCTTAAGGAAGAAGGAATAAAAGAAGAAAGAAGAAAAATGGAAGAAGAGACTTACTTTGGAGAAGAAGGAAGAAGGAAGAAGAAGTGGAGAAGAAGAAATGAAGAAGAAGAAGTAGAATGAAGAGAATGGCTGCTGCTCCTTGCTGTGGTCGCTGGTTTGCACGGGTGGGGGGTAGGTAGGGGCCGGCCAAGTAATTAAATAGGGGTTTACACAAGTCCAAATGACCAAAATGCCCTCCCGAAACTCGGTTTTGGGTTTCGGGTTCCAAAAACACTCAAACTAACTCCAATTTTCTCCAACTAACCTCCTAAAAATAAAATAAATATTTCTAAGCCCCAAAATAATTCTCACAAGGGTGTGGGCTGGGTCGGACATGGGTCCACTAGGGTCGGACATGGGTCCAGGCTAGCCAAAACCCTAAAACAATCATTAAAAAATAATACAAGCACTATTTAAATATAAATATAATTAATTAAATACAAACCACTATTTATCAAATAAAAATAAAAAAAATATACCCTATTTTCTAGAATTGGGTAGTGACAGAAGTTGTGAGACTTCAGATCAAGCCTCGTGGTGTAAAGAAGTGGCAAGCCTTCAGATCAAATATTATGATTCACTATTGATGATTATAGTGGATAAAACTTTGAGCTTGAGTTCTCGGGACTGGACTAGTCCACTCAGAGAAAAACTAGTACACATCTTAGTGTTTGCGTTTGTTTTCTCTCTCTACTTTACTGCTTTACTTTACTGTTTCTATATACACTGTTAGTTAGCAACTGCCTTCACTATAATAATCTTAAATTGGGTAGATTATTCCGCTGCACTCTATTCACCCCCTTCTAGAGTTGCCTTACGGTCTTTCAATTGGTATCAGAGCTAGTTCTCTTGATATTTGGCTTAACATCCTAAAGGAATTATGGCAACTGTTAGATCTATCCACACCGACAATGGTGAAGGCCAGTCCACAAATAGGCCACACCTATTTGACGGTATTAACTACATGTACTGGAAGACATGTATGAGCTTCTACCTAAAGTCACTTGATTTTGACATTTGTGCTGTAGTAGTAGAAGGATACAAGAAGCCACCTAGAATAGTCATATATGGTAACCTTGTAGAGAAGTCTCATAATAAGTACACAGACACCAAAAAAAATAAGCTAGTCTTGATGCTAAAGCTATTAACGCCCTATTTTGTGTTGTAGACAGAATTAAATTTAACAGGGTCTCCACTTGAGGAACTTCGCATGAAGTATAAAAAATTCTTGAGGTCACTCATGAAGGAACCTCCCAAGTGAAGGAATCAAAAATAAGTCGTCTAACACAAGAGTATGAAGCATTCAAGATGAAGCAAAATGAGACGATCACTCAAATATTCATGAGATTCCTCGACATCGTCAACCCTCTATTATCACTTGGTAAGAAGTACAGCAATCACGAGAAGATTCGCAAGGTACTCAGGGGACTCACCAAGAATTGGAATCCCAAGGCCACTGCAATCATATAAGGGAATGATCTTACCACGATGACCCTCAAGACGCTCATGGGCAAGCTAATGACTCACGAGCAGGATCTCAAGGAATTTAAAGAACCCACTCCCAAGGAAAAGATGATTGCTCTTAAGGCACATCATAAAAAGGTTACCAACTATAACTTCGACGATAATGAGTCTCAAGATGAGAAATTTGCCCTGACCACCAGAAACTTCAAGAAATTTCTAAAGCTTGAAAGGTCAAAGAAGAATGAGACAACTGACAACAGTGATGAAGAGCCTATATGCTATAACTGTAAGAAGACATGGCATATAAAGAAAGATTGTCCAACCCTAAGAAAAGAAAATCGCCACAATCACTCATCCAGAAGAACATCATCACAAAAATATGCAAACACTAGTATTTGGCACGAAAGTAAAGCTAGTGAATCCGAAGAAGAGAATCCTCGAGAAGCAGCAAACCTATGCTTCATGGCGTTAGTTGATCAGGTAACGGATAACAACTCTTATGATGATTTTACTTTTAATGAACTAGGTAATACTTTTAGTGATCTGCTTGATGATTTTAGAAAACTTAAAAATAAGTACAAGCATGCTAAGAAAGATGTTCAAGAATGTCAGAATAAAATTGAGAGACTAACATCTCTACTAAGTGAAGTAAAGGATACCTCAAACGATTCAGACGAGAATTCTAGACTTAAGCTTAACCTCCATGAGTCACTTGTCAGTCTTGACAAGAGCTCTCAGGAGAACGCTAAACTTAAGAAAGAACTCGAATCTGAAAAGAAAAAGTATTCCATTATTGCACATAGAATAGATGCTATCACTGCTAAATATGATAAAGTATATGCTACCTCTAAAAGGTTAGAGATTAGATTGGGTAAACAGGTCGAACAAACCTCCATCCAACCTAACATGAGACACGTAGCAAGACAAAAGAACACTCACAGCTATGCTCCTACCTACATGCATAACAGTTCATACAATCATATGTTTAGAACACAACATACACATAGAACCAAATATAATCATATATTCTATTATAGATATCCACGAAGACCACAAAGAAATGTCAAACACAATCATACATTCTATCCACATAGACCACAAAGAACTGCTTTACGCAATCATATCTATCATGCTGTACCAAACACCAATCACACAGCTATATGTCACTAATGTGGGAATAAAGGACATATATCTAGATTCTGTAGAACAAGGAAGTTAGTAGATATGAATGTTTATGCAAGGGTACCAAAAACTAACACAGCAGGACCCTCAAAGAAATGGGTACCAAGGGTCACATCTACAACTCGTTTTGTAGGTGGACCAATCTTCTCATGCTAGAAGCAAGTGGATTCTCGATAGTGGTTGCTCACGACATAAGACTGGTGATGCTAACTTGTTTGCAACGCTATCAATGAAGAAAGAAGGTTATGTATCCTTCAGCAATAACCTCAGATGATACATTATTGGTAATGAAAATATAGGTGTTCCTCCATATCCTGTCATAAAAGACGTTTGTCTAGTATCGGAATTAAAATATAACCTACTCAGCATCAGTCATATAGCTGACCATGGTTACGGTATTAACTTCGTTAAAAATAAATGTTCTATTTATGAAAGATCCACTGGTAAGGCTATCTTTGAAGGGATCAGGGAAGAAAATATATATTTTTTCTATCTTGCAAAAGATACTGACAAGGCAAGCAAATGTCTATACGTCAACAAAGATGGCAGTTGTCTATGGCATATGTGTCTAGGATACACAAACATGGACACTATTGTAAGACTATCTACAAAAAAACTCGTAAGAGACTTACCAGAGATTATTTTCAAGAAAAATATGGTATGTGCTGAATGTGAAAAGAATAAAGCTACTAAATCTTTTTTTAAATCAATCAACTATGTAAGTACCTCTAGACCTCTACAACTCTTACAAATGGACTTGTTTAGACCCACTAGAGTCGTCAGTCTTGGCGGTAAGCTTTATGCTTATGTCATTGTTGATAAATTTTTTAGATACGCATGGGTTTATTTTTTTGTAAATAAAAATAAAGCATTTTCTGAATTTGTCACTTTTTATAAAAAGGTTCAAAAGAAAAAGGTTCATGATTACTCGTATCCGAAGTGATCATGAAGGCGAATTCGAAAATAGTAATTTTAAAATATTTTGCAATGAAAATAGTTTTTCTCGTGAATTTTCTTGTCCTAGAACTCCACAACAAAATGGTGTTATAGAGCAGAAGAATAGAACTCTTGGTGATATGGCTAGGGTTATGTTAAATCAGTATAACTTTCGAATACTTTTGGGCTAAAGCTGTAAGTACTTCATGCCATGTTTTGAATAGGGTACTTATTCGACCTATATCGAAGAAAACCCCCTATGAACTTTAGTTTGGTAGAATTCCCACAATTAGTTACTTTAAAGTTTTTTGTTAAAAAAATTTTATTCTTAATACCAAAGATAATCTAGGAAAGTTTGACTCTAAGGCCGATGAAAGTACTTTTCTAGGTTATGCCGCTAAAAGTAAAGGATTCAGAGAATTCAACAAGAGCTCATTGACTGTTGAAGAATCAATCAATGTTATATTTGATGAACACAACACTCAAGCACTAAACGACAGCGACGATGAAGATAGTCAACCCGCAACCAATAAGACATCAGAAGATACAAACAGTACAAGTCATCCGGAAAGTCTGCCAAGGAGACTAAAGTTCTCCACGGATCATCCTGAGGACTTGGTAATAGGTGATGTATCGAAAGGTGTAAGTACACGTTCCTCAAATAGAGATATCATTGCAAATGTTATTTTTATTTCTCAAATAGAACCTAAAAATACTGATGAAGCTTTTGCTGATGAATTTTGAATTTCTGCTATGTAAGAGAAACTCAACCAATTTGAACGCAATCAAGTTTGAAAACTTGTTTCCAGACCTAATGATTATCCGATCATTGGTACTAAATGGATTTTTCGAAATAAATTAAATGAGGATGGTTCAGTTACACGTAACAAAGCACGTCTCGTAGCTCAAGGATACAACCAAGAAGAAAGTATTGACTACGATGAGACTTATGCTCTTGTTGCTAGAATTGAATCTATCTGAATGCTTTGCGCTTTTGCTAGTTTTTATAACTTTAAACTTTTTCAAATGGATATTAAAATTGCTTTTCTAAATGGAGTTATCAAAGAAGATATTTTTGTCAAACAATCCCTTGATTCTGAAGATTTTAAACACCCTGATCACGTATTCAAGTTACGAAAGGCTCTATATGGACTCAAACAAGCCCCTCGTGCTTGGTATGAATATCTTAGCTTCTTTCTACTTAGAAACAGTTTTTCAAAAGAAAAATTGATACTACCATTTTTATAAAATCTTTTGCTGATTCTTTATTATTAGTGCAAATATATGTTGATGATATCATATTTGGATCTACTAATGAGATGCTATGTAACGAGTTTGCTAAGTGTATGCAGAGTGAATTTGAGATGAGCATGATGGGAGAACTGACTTTCTTCCTAGAATTGCAAATCAAACAAGATTCACAAGAAACTTTTATCCATCGGGCTAAAGTACACGAAGGATTTTCTCAAAAAGTTCGACATGGACAATGCAAAGCCTATCGGAACTACAATGGCAACATCCATAAACTTGACCTTGATGATAGCAGTAAACCAACAAACATATGTAAGTATCGAGGTATGATTGGTAGTTTGTTATATCTAACTGCTAGTCGCCCAGACATTATATTTGTTGTATGCCTTTGTGCTAGATATTATGATAATCCTAAGGAATCACATTTGTGCGCAGTTAAGCGTATCTTTAGATACCTTAAAGGAACTTTGTCGGCAAGCTTATGGTATCCTAAAATTATGTCCTTTGACCTTGCTAGTTACTCGGATGCTGATTTTGCTGGATGCAAAGTCGATCAAAAAATTACCAGCTGCACGTGTCATTTCCTAGGAAAGTCTCTAGTCTCCTGGTTTAGCAAGAAACAAAATTCTGTTATATTATCAACAACTGAGGCAGAGTATATCGTCGCAGGACGTTATTGTGCTCAAATTTTGTGGATGAAGCAAACCTTAGAAGACTTCAATCTGTACTATAAGAACATTCTTATTTTTTGTGATAACACTAGCACCATTAATCTCACCAAAAATCCAGTATGCCACTCACGCACTAAGCACATAGAAATTCGTCATCATTTTCTAAGGGATCATCAATTACACGAAGATATTTGTTTAGAGTATGTGGACACGGAACATCAATTAGCAGACATCTTTACTAAACCTTTAGCTGAAGATCGATTCAACTTTATCTGTCGAGAATTAGATCTTTTGAATTCTGATAAAATATAAGAATCATAAGGTGCTTTACAAATTTTTTCGTCACACTTACAAGCCGAAAGGGCCCTTTTGTTAAAAAGGTGTAAATAATCTTAAGCGACACGGTATTTAAGTGTCTTCGGACTACCGCTAGCTGGGATCCGGCCCCTACAGCTACTCTGAGATGATTTAAACTCTTAAAAATGTACAATTTAAGTTCAGCACTTATTATTCTGTATTATATCAAGTCAAGAAAGGCATAATATCGATTAAATTTACATTGAGATCCTAGAAATAAATGTCAACAGAATTCGGACCGAACTCGGTTAGTTTAATTCCAGAATATGTTATATCATTTAATCATCTTCCTAATTTAGGTCTCTGCTACTCTATATATATATCTTTTTTTTGCTCATTCATTCAGACCAACGAAAATCATCCCTCCTCCACAAATAAACTTAGTTTTTCCTCCTACATCCTCTCCCAATGGCCCCAAAAAGGAAAATAGATTCCTTTTTCGACTCTCTTTTCTGTCACATTATGCCAAACATAGGAGAATTCGATGGTTTCACTTTTCGAAGCCTCAAAATTTTAAATGATTGGTTTAATGACTTCTCCAAGAGACACATCTGTTTTGGTCATCCTATTATTTTTTTTCCAACACAAAGACTATCTACCTATTCTTCAAAAACTTTAACTTGAAGAATTTGTTACGACCCGTACCAATATTTACACCAATGCTATTCAAATGTTCTATTATAACTTAACATATGAACATGACACTATCTCATCTAGATTTCGTGGTATTCTAATTTAATTTGATGCAGACGACTTAAGTGTAATCCTACGCATTCCCACTGATGGATAAAACTTAGTCAACATCACGCAAGTTCAATTCGACCATGGCTTAACTCTAGATTCTTTTAAAAATATCCTTTGTCACCCTCTTGAATGTCCACCTAAAAAATTTTATACTAGATATTTGAATGGTCACTTCTTTGAAATGCATCGTATTATCTTTTCAACTTTTCTACCTAAGAAGACTTACTTTGATGAGGTCTCTTATCTAGAAATGTCAGCTTTATTTCACTTGCATTTCGGCATTAACTTCAACGTTCCCTGAACCATCTTATCTCAAATGGTTCAATATTGTAAACACCCTAATTTTTAGAAATTAAATTTTAATTTTATTATTTATAATTATTGAGTTTAAGGAGAAATTTTTTGTAATTTTTAGCCATTTATAATATATAATATTCATGAATTTATAATTATATGTATTTAATTAATTATTAATATAATATAAAATATATATTTTTGGATGTACAACTATTATTAGAGTATTGTATAATTTTTCTGAAATTTATTGAGGTCCAAAACTATTTTTAGATGACCATATATATATATATATAAATATATATATATATATATATATATATATATATATATAGATTAATTATTAAACCCAAACCAACCCAAACCGGATCCTAGAACCCATACCCGTACCCGATAACCCGTACCAACAGCTACAGTACTCCCCCAAAACCCCCGCGTCCCCTCTGATTCCCCTCCCCGATAACCGCCGACTCATCCCCTTCCTCTCCCAGTAACCCCCTTCACACTCCCCCTATATATACACTACCACCATCAGAGCAACCACCAGCATCTCCTCTACCACCCCGACCGTCGTCGATCGTCGGACCGCCGTGCTCCACCGCCACGAACAGCCGCTCCGACTTCACGATCAGCAGCACACAGCGAGGTACCCATCTTCTCTCACATGTATCTCCCTGCACAAAAATCCAAACAGTGAAACGTAGAGTCCTATGCGAAGACCACATTATCCCCTTGAACCCTGTGTAATTAGTTTAGTGTATCGTGTCTTGTGTCGATCACAAATCGTGACACAAACAGAAAAAAAAATGACCGAGTTTTGGGAATAGAAACTGTTCCAAGTACGCTTGTTTGAGTTCCGTTATCTCCATAACAACACGCTATACTAAAATTTTACTTGAACAATAATTTAGACAACATAACCGAGTTTTAATCTCTTTAATTAGTTTATTTTAATTCGTTGTATGTTGTGATTTATTTGCTGTTGAATTTTGTTAAAAACTTGATTTCTTAAACCTAGATTTTCTCAAAATGGGGTGATCTCGCTAAACGAGGCAACTTCGTCGTGTGCGAATTACACCAAAAGACGCGTATCGTCAATGCGGACGTGTAGGATTTTGTGAAAGTTGATTTAGATATGCGTGCACACCGAAATCAACGCATATCCGTCAAAAAATACCGTATCAGCCTGTTCTGACACTCGTCATAATTTTGTGTGTGCTTGTTGTTTCACAACAAAACTTACGCCATCAGATTCGCAGCATTACGCTGGTCATGTGACCCAAGTTTGGTTCAATTCTGAGAACGTTGACGAAATACCGTTTCGCGGGCCCCACGGTTCCACTTGACGAACGATTTTGTGACCGGCTCATCGAAATCCAGTTCTGGATATTCCGTTGGGTTCGTATCATCGTTCTTGACTCGTAGACACTAAGTTTGATGAATTTGGAGAACTTTGTCTCTGGTACTTTTTCGGTGCGAAGTGGGTCACATGTTGACCCCGCTTTGACCAGAAACTGTCAATTCTGTCCATGTATCCAAATTAGACTTATGTGTAGTCAATACTAGATATTTCAAGTATTCTAAGAGCAATGGTGATGTTTGTTTCAGCATCCAGAGGTGTACGTGGAGATTTTACTGTTACAGGAGCAATTGACGGAGTTTAAAACCCACGCAAGTGTATCTTGCCAACTTTCAGTAGATCATGTGATATTATTTGCTTGTATTCTTTCTATATACTTTGTGATATACATGTTCAACCTAGGACCTTAAGACGTTGCTTAGTGTTCGAACAAGATTCGGGTGTCGACGCCATACGCAGAGTCGTGTAACGTCATTTAGAGAGTTGATTCGCGATCCTATATTTTTACGTACTTGTTTTACCAAGTACGACAGACCATAGGACACCTGACACTGATTACATGAGACAGAGTTCATCTTGATGTATTTTTCGGTACCAGGATTCTGTGTAGGACTATAGGCTTCGTGATATTTACATACATACTTATATACTTGTACTTATGACTCGTGGTGATAGATAGAGGTCTTGGCCCTGCGTTTTATTATGTGATACGTGAGGTTACATGGGAGGGAAGAATCACACCATACTACAGGCTAATTTTGGTTATATATATATATATATATATATATATATATATATATATATATATATATATATAATATATACTTATGTTACTGGAGAGTGCCTTAGTCTTTGTACCAGATCTTTGGCACATGTACTGGCCCTTCGAGATACTACTTGCCGCTATGGGTTCCCCGACACAGAGCCTGTAGTGGTTTCGACCTGAGTATGAGTAATGCTCTCATTTGCATATCACATAGTTGGTTACATAGCTTGCCCTAAGGATCTATTTTATATCGTGCATTTCATTTGGCTTGAGTGTTATTGTAACTTGCTATGTCCCCTGAGGACATGGATCTGGATTATGTCCCCAGGTACAGCAGAGAAGAATTTCTCCGAGATATACAGGACGGGATCTGACGCTGGAGCAGTACTGGCACCAGAGGACGAGATTGTGCCAGAGGATTTCTCCTTTCTGTTATTTACTCAGTTATCTATGCTTATTGTTATTTTATATCTGGACTTATGGACATATGTATTGGTGATATTCTCTTTCCTTTATTGTGTCAGGTTGATCCCCGAGACACTATTTACTTAGACTTGTTGATGGACTATTTCCTTTATCTATTATCTTGACTGATTTATTATATTGACTTATGTTTACTTTCTGTGGATGAGATTAGAATTATATTATGATAGATATTGTAGACTGCATTTATATTTATTACAGCTTAAGTGCACTCTAACAGATCCATTAAATTAGGTTTTTCCATTGGAGTTGTGCTGCTGGTCATTGCCACGTGGCTAGTCCCTCGGTATTTTGGGACTGGGGTGTGACAAATGTCGCAAGAAAGGGCGTCCACTACTATACACCATGTACTTGCCAACCATTTTTAACTATTTCGATATTCCATTGGATACTTGTCCAAATCTTGAGGAACCTTTATACCTCAATAGAATTCGGAGAATTGAGCCAACTATGCTTCTACCTTATAACTCATCATCAAACTCCAACTATCACGTCCTAGTCCCAAAATACACGGGACCAGGCCACGTTGCAATGGCCAGCTAATACGACTCCGAGGGATACCCAATTTAATGGATCCGACGAAGCGTACTACGCTGTCCTAAAATACTAACAAGTCCAAAATACTATCATACAGCAGGTAAATGTCTAATCTCATCCACAGAATACAATATAATAATGACTGAAGCAAGTGCTGGTAAATAAAATACAAGGAGTCTGAATATCCATAATACATCTGAAATAGTCTGATGGGGACAAACCCACTGAAATACAGCAATGGAATAAAAGTGCAGAAAGAAGTAAGATAACTAGACTAGAGTATCAACTAGCTAGATAAGAATGCTCTGGTCCGAAACAGCTGGGTATCCAAATCACAGAAACTCCTCTGTAAATGCCTCAAAGTCCTCAGTCACGAATCATGTCTCTACTCCTACTCCTTAGATGGTCGGGTACAAGTGCTCGTCCGGATCTGGAAGGGAACCAGGTCCTCAGAGGGACGTAACAAGATACAAAAATACATGCCATAAAGTAAATACTGTGTAAACTCAAGGGTGATCTAACCAGCTAAGTGAAATGCACTTGAAGACAACCTTGGTACGTATGGGTAGGTAAAAGGTATAAAGCGTAGCGTCGAGCCAGAGGCTAAGTACCTGGCATTAGCTGTAAACTAGATGCCAGGAGTATATGCTGACTACATCACCAATCATGATAGCGCACAGCTAGTAACCTCTGCCGGATGTATCGACAAGCATATATGCCCATAACCGGGTAGTACTGAGCCCATAACCGGGTAACACATGGCCCATAACCGGGTAACACTGAGGCTCACGACCCCGTAGTTTACTCTGAAACTACGGTAGCCAAATGTATGTCCCATACGCCTACTAATTGTCTTTTCCGCCCAATGCCAATGTACAAGTCGCGAACACGACGTGGACATCTCATACTATAATGCAAGTCACTATAGAAATAAACAACTAAGCTAAATACTGTCACATGTGCTGCTCACACCGATGGCCAGTCGAGTATGAAGCACGCGTCCCTACATGATCTCACTCTGTGGTGTGCAATGATACGTGTCAAGGCCTGGGAGTCATACTGATAACTCTACAACTTTATGTGCGTCCACTAGATACTAGGTCAGACACAAATTCTAACGTCAACGCCTCCGTTGACTGCACCCGAGGCTTTCACGGATGCACACAATTATATATTAAAATAAATAAACATGCAACTAAATAATATCTGAATTTAAACAGTACAACAAGGCAAGGTATACTTGCATGGAACTCTGGTGTGCACAAGTAAGGATCCGGAACCCGCAGCTAAGGTAGAATCGTCTTGGATGCCTACGAATAAATAACAATAAATATTAATCACTACATTATACTATGCTAATTACGTACACAAGTATGACTTACGCAACGTCACGAGTTACGCAGATGCCAATTAAATGTTATAATTAAATATGATGGCTAGGGTTGACTAGTCACGGGTCAAGGGGGGTAGGTGTACACTAAGGCATCATTTCTCACATGTTACAATCATGGTCACAGCTTTGATTAGCATAGGTGCTAAGTCGCACCTCTAACACATGGGTACCAGGTATCCTACTTATTTCCAAGACACGTTTGGTGTGGGTAACCATCTAGGTCTCCATGCACGGGAATTATAACTACACTGCAATTAGGAACTGACGCGGGGGGTCACGACTGGTCAACTAGCAGGGTCGCGTGTGCACGCAGCTAAGACGTACACGTATCATATCCTCAATTATCGTGCACAGCAAGACAACGGATTATCAAAATACGTTATGAAACCAAACAACGTATAATACAAAATTACAAGTCCTAGCTAACATGTTAGTGTGCACAAGGCCAGTGTCTAAACCTTTAGGTCAACACAGTATTCCATATTAAATAACCATATTTTTTATGTGGTAATTTCTAACACTAATTTATATTCTAAAATATGCACACACAAACACAATGCACTAGGGTTCACATTACACGCGTCCGTTCAACAACACATCGACACATTCGTACATGAAGAAAGAGAATGCAATATATATATATACCTAGTCGATCATGGACGAGGGGGGTATCTGCAGCTCGTCGGCGGCCTACCTCCGGTGAGGGAGGGCGGAGCTTCGGCCAGTCACAGCACACAGCAGCAGTAGCACAGGCAGCAGCTGCGGCCAAGACAGTAGCTTGCAACGGCAGCGGCGGCGTCTGGGTCAGCGGTGGCAGGTTGCTGGCGGTGGGGGGACGGGCGTGGGAGGATGGTGGCTAAGGCGGTGGTGGTCTCCGGTGATGGTCGGGCTATGGAGATGGGGTGCGGTGATGGTGATGATGGTGTTGGTGATGGTGTTGGTGATGGTGATATTGGTGACGGGGACAACGTGCTAAGGTGGTGGCGGTGGTTGCTGATGGTGGGGGAGACGGCGAGGCGGGGATGACGGTGGTTGAGATGGCTGGGGTCGCTGTGGTGGCGGTGGGGGTGACTGGGGGAGAAGGAGAGTCAGGTTATGATGATGATGGTGTTGTTGATGGTGGTCATGACGATGATGTCGGTGGTGATAGTGACGACGGTGGCGGTGGAAATGGTGATAATGTTGGCGGTGGAGATGGTGATGAGGGTGGCCGTGGATGGTCACGAGGGTGGTCGTGGATGGTGACTGGTGGCTATGGGGGTCGAGTGAAGGTGGTCTCTGGTGGGTGTGATGGTGAGAAAGATGATGGTAATGGAGGAGGAGGAGACGGCTGGCGAAGCTGTGGTGCTGTGGCGACGGTTGGCCGTGGTCAAGGTTGAGGGGGTCAGACGGTGGAGGAAGGCGGGGGTTGACGGTGCCAGGCGATGATTGCTGGTGGTGGTCGGGTTGAAGGGTGGTGGCTGGGTGAAGGAGAATGGAGGTGTAGTGTTGTTAGGGTTTCAATTGAAGATGATATGGGTTGTGATTTTAGAAGAGAGAGAGGGTGTATATGTAGGAGAGAGAGGGGGGTGTTCTCCTTGGGATTAGGGCCGGCTGGGTATTTTCCTAGGGTTGAGGGAAGCCTCCACATGATGAATATGTGGCTAGGATGATAGGGATTTGAAATGGAGGGTGGAGGTGTAAGGGGATAAAGTTGTATGAAGTACAACAAATGGGGGGGAAATTTTTGGTAGACCGGTCAAAGAGGAGGGAAGGGTTTCTTCATGTGTTGGGTCCAATGAGGGGTGGACACCTCATTGCATAATTGTATAAAAGTCCCTTAACAATTAGAAAATTGCACAATTAATAGAATTTAGGATTGGATGAGGCAAAATACCATGTTTGGTGTGATATAGTGGGCTAAAATGGTGTGTGGTGTTTAGTATGAACCTTGAGGGTGTGAGTGGGGGTTTGGGTTGGAGTTGGGTCTAGTTTTGGGTGAGGTTGGGTCCTTACACCAATTTAATTAAAATTAGTGTAATAGGTGCTCTTTAATTAATTGGAAGTGCATAGGGTTAAAATTGGGTAGAACACAAGTGTCATGGACATAGTAGACTCAGAATAGAATATTGTCATAATTTTGGTTACCCAAAACGGGTCGAGGTTGTGTCTCCAATTTCGATTGGAACGGACAACGATGCAAAGTTGGATTTATTTGAATTTAAGAATGGACATTTATAAAGGGAGGGTATTTATGAGTTATACAAAGGTCAAAATAGAAGGCTGGCACGTCTAGGAAAAGTGTATAAAATTTGTTTGGAGGTAAATGCTAGTGTAGCGCTCCAAATATCGAAGCAACGGTAAGGTGCACTAAGCGATACGAATATTGGGTACATTAATCTAAAACAATATATTCTAATTCTAAGTGGCTCCAAACTAACCCTAGTCTCTCTATCTAAGCCAGGTAGACCTAAATTTGGTCGAGGGGGTTTACACCAACACTCATCCAGTTGATTCTGTCCCTCCTGTTGATGAACAACCACAAATATTAGAGTCTATTTTCAATCTGTTGCGTGATCGCTTCCACAATGAAGATATACGTAATCGTGCTACTGATCATCGCCAAACTCTTCAAACTCAGACTCTTGGAACACTTTGATAGACATCCAGTACACCCTATCGAAGCACCCAGCCGGACCTTTTTCGATTCTTCGGAATCCTAATCAACAAGGATTTCGTATTGATCACCCCTATGTTCAGCGATATTTGGATCCAGCTGATGCCTTCTTTGATCCAAATAGAATAGTTGAACCTGATGATGAAGATGAAGAAAATGAAAACTAGTTACTCAAAAGATTTCCAATGTTTAAAAAGTTTACTTTTAGCTGCTCTATTATGATACTTTCACTACACATCTGCTTTTGTATGTTTTCTTTTCAAATGAATAAAAGTTTAATATAATTTTTTTTGTCATTATATATTATCCTGTAACACTTTACTCTCTTGTTTTTCTTGTCATCTCACCGATTTCGGGGAGCATGCCATTTCGATCAAATGACAAAGAGGAAGAAAGACATACATGATACTAACATACAAGATGATACTTGACAGACGTTGCCTTTAGCATATTAACTGCTCCACAGTTACGGGGGAGCCTTGCATATCAAAGACTTACAGTATCATTCATAGTTTATCAATTATCAAAATATGGGAGATTGTTGACCCATCCGGTCTCAGTCAACTTGATTTTGATAGTTAACTAAACCATGCATTGATATGTCACGATCTGAAGGCTCAACAATGTTATCTCGTTTCGTCTGTATTGCGTCTATTCAAATGTAAACTTTTATTTGTTTGAGTCTAGGACTGATCTAAGATGAGTCGTACTGGCAAATCCAAGTACATATACCCAGATACCTAGTCCACTCAAATAAACCAAAGAACCTATCTACCAAATCAGGCCACATTTATTAACAAAGTCTACTATACTTAGAGACCGAACTCGGGCAGAACTCGTGCAGAACTCGGTTACCCTTTTGGTATAAAATCAACCAGTTCATTAGCTCCAGATTTCTTGGCCCAACGGTTGAAATTTTGAATTAAATCCATCTGAATGCTGGCCGAATTCTATTTTCCTACACCCTATAAATAGGATTAGAATTCTTCATTCTTACTCACTCAACCATTCTTTAGTCTTCTATCCTATTGTGAGCAAAACCTCTAAAGCCTTAACTTTTCCATCTCAAAGAGCAACTCCCTAGCCTTCCTAGTGCCAAGTGTGATCTCGTCTAGAAGTCTTCAGAGTTGTAAAGAGCTTTGTTCCATCAGTTTCTCTCTCCCTCTCTCTCTCTCTCTCTCTCTCTCTCTAAGCTGTGAAGTTGCGAGACTTCGGATCCAACCTCGTGGTGTAAAGACGTGGCAAGCCTTCGGATCAAAGCTTGTGATTCACTATTAGTAATTATAGTGGATAAAACTCCGAGCTTGGGTTCTCGGGACTGGACTAGTCCTCTCAGAGAAAAACTAGTATACATCTTGGTGTTTGCATTTGCTTTTTCTTTCTACTTTACTGCTTTACTTTACTGTCTCTATATACACTATTAGTTAGCAACTGTCTTAATTCTGATAATCTTAAATTGGGTAGATTATTCTGTTGCACTCTATTCACCCCCCTCCCCTCTAGAGTTGCCTCACGGTCCTTCAGTTGAAGCATCATAGAGACTCACAAGGTTCATTCCCTTCGAACTCCACAGATAAGTATGACTCATAATTCCCTGGTTGAGGTGACATGAAGACCCTCGGAGTTCAGGGCTCTAAACTCCATGAGCCGGTATGACTCACAATTCAGAGACCCTCAGGGTCATTCCTTCTGTTCTACACGGACCCATAATGCTCTAGTAGATAGATTTTGTGTTTCAGAAGTTCTACAACGGTTCATCCTCATCATCTTGGCTTCGGTAATCTTTGTTTTACTCATTGTAATCTATTTTCATCTATTAAAATTTTACAGTGATTCATGTAAATCGGAAGAGAAGTTTGTAAGAAGTCGATGTATCTCTATATTCTATTAGTAGAGATTTTTTTCGGATTGTCCTCCAATCGTCCCGTCATTTTTTTATATGGATTTTTCTCGTAAAAGTCTTGGCATTTAAGTTATGATTTCATTGTGATATTGACATATTGATTTGTGCAAAAAATTTCAAATCTTGTCAGGTCATATTGGTTTGGGAGAACGGTTTCTACATTTCGTTCTCAAAAGTGCCTTCTACCAAGTTGAAGATGGTGAACCTGGATAAAGTTGCATTTCCTGCCGAGCTCAAAGGAGGGAAGAAGGTTGTGGTTGCTATGTCACAAACTTGATGTAGTTCCAGTATGCATCCGATCTCAAGACTAGAAAATAAGTTTGTGTACAACTGTCAGTGCAGCATTGGGTCTAGAATGTAACAGTATCACTTTCTAGCTACACATTGGCACCTACATATATATTTTGTGATTATTCTGTCCTCCAGTTGTCTGGATTTCTATGATAATGACCGAGACCATAATGTTGTTACAGCACAATGTCATCGAGCTAATAGCAGCAAAGCAAGGAATACAAACTAGTGGGCTAGAAATCCAGGCGAATAATCTCCTTGGCCACTGGAGTATAAAACAATTGACACTTCGTACATCTTCCTTGAGACAAAAATTGCAATCATCTCTACTAAAGAATAATCTGACGGTTATTTTTCAATAATACCCAGGGGAAATACAGGTAAACCATGGCGACATGACCGAGGTATACAAAGTCACAAAGGAGGGGATAACCTTAGCCTAAAACACATGAGGAGCAACCTCTGTTCATTACAAGAAGAGGACTAACTTATAAAATTTTGTAGTCAATATGTACCCCTCTACTTGAGGAATCTATCAGGTTCTTGCTGGAGTAGCCAATATTTGAGAGATCCCAAGATCACACGCATCTCTGTCAGCAGGATACATGGGCCCCACCCATTTGGTAGGGACAAAGGGAGTGTGGGTGATCTCATCCAAGTTATTGGGACCAGGGAGAAGACCTAGAGTGAGATCTCACCAATAATATCACCAAGAGATCTCTGTCCTGGGCCTATCATAAATAAGTTCCTTCCAAATGTTCATTGGAGACTGACCGGAGGAAAAACTATACTAATTTCGAATGTTTCTGGAATCCAAAGTCTAATTAACCATAAATAAAAATATCAAATTCATATATCACACTTAATTTTTTTTTTTTCTACCCGAAACCCCCAACACCCCTTAATTAACTACCGGAGACCATGTCCCAAGCCTTTTACCACTAGGCTACTATCTAAGGACATATATCACACTTAATAGTATAACCAGACTCATACCATCCCCGCCATAGGTGAACATCTTGGACTACCACTTCAACCAGACACCATCTCATACCGCAGTAAAACCATAGCAGTATGTGAAGTAGCATTTAATCAATAATATAGTTCTTTCAGGAAAAATGATGAAGAGAGATACTTAGTATTAACAAGCTGTAGAAAACAAAAAACAAAAAACAAAAAACGATTCAGAATTCAAACCACCAATGTTAGAGATAAATCAAAGCTGGGAAGCCATCCATGGTTCTGCTGTTGCATATGCACTGTCAGAGAACTAAAACTTGCCAGATTCGGGTTGGACCGAAAGTTTGCAATTTGGCTTGAGTTGGTTTCCAAAAGTTTCAACCAAAACATTGTCCAAAATTAACTTAGGTGCAAATCGCTCATTTCCTAATAAAGCAAGATTCAGTTTGCAGTTGGTTACTAAAAAGGAGGAAGCAGCATACTTAGGTTTAGCTGTATATCCCAAATTCTGAACTCAGATCACCAAAATGAAGATCTAAAAGGTTAAAAACTCCACAGTACTTGATATGTCAAGACCTTTTTTCTACTACAATATTACTCCAGAAGTTGTATCTACTTGTTAGAACCTGCCCCTATAGTCTTGCCATGGCAATCTCCAGGAGTCACGTTTCCATCACCTGTCAAGTACCAGAAGTCGGGAGTGAATAGAAATTCGAAAGAATAAAATACTCCAGGAACAGAACAGGAGTTAACTTTTGTTACACTGTAAATGTGCTAAATTGGATCTACAAAAGCTCAAGGGTCAAGAGCACATCTATGGTGTAAGAATTGCAAAATTGGAACATGGGATCACTACAACATGCAAAGGAAGAGAAGCATTTCATAACATATAACTACTCAAAATTCACGACTTTAGTAGACTTATTAAATATTCAAGTGTCAAGACCATCATCATCATCCAAGCCTTCTCCCATGACAATAGGGTCGGCTATGGAGCATACGAAAGCTCCATAAAAGATTTGACAAAATTTTATGACCGTATGTCAACATGATATCAATCTTCTATGTTGGTACCAAATTCTTGGTCAAGATAGCTACGAGCATGAGGAGACAATGTCCAAAAGGCTACATTTCGGATTGCAATTTACCCTCATGCAACCAAGGGGCACCCTCAAAGTTCCACTAGACATAAAAGTCCAGACGAAAAAGTAAGATGATAAATTTTGCTATTGGAAATTGCATTCATCTCTATGAAACATTACACCAAAGAATGAAGGAATGGCAATCCCAACAAGGAAAGGAACATGAACATGTCCAATCTCAACAAGGATAAAAAATATGAAAAAAGTTCCATAGAAGTTCAACATTCTCCTTTAGAATCCTTGCAATACAAGGCTATCTAAGGCAGGGCATGACTGTGCATGGATTGGACGTGTCGTGAGCTTGGCCAAATCACATTGCAACATCTCAGAGCCTTTGCCACCTATGTTTCTTTTTTTTTAAACATATGGAACTCTTCAGCAGAGGGCCGACGTACCAGTAGGTGTCTTGGTACCAATCAGGTTCACACGCCAGATTGAACTTCCAGGGGTTTGATCATCTTCGGCCTTGCCGTCGTGCTTGGAAAGACCTTGATTTTCAACCTTCCACTTTCAAGGATCATTTGCTTGACGAACCTTTCGGATGTATCGATACTTCTTTCAGGCACATGAGAGACTTGCCTCCACACTTTTGGCATGTATGACTTCTTCTTGGCCGTTGCATCTTCATGTCCTCTGATTCAGCTCACGTCCCTTTTTCCCCCAACGTGCAACGTCTTTCCAAAAGATGTCCTACTGAGATGTCTTCCAATGATTAGCTTCACCGGTGCACTCTAGACATTTCAGGATACGACTTTTGCACACTAAAAGGGAGCTTCTATCCCAATCTTGTTCCTAATCACTTTTCTTACCAAGTATTCCGTACTGGTACCACAGCCCAGGCTCCTTGTGCAGAGATTCCAAGTATATATGTTTCTCTTTATCATTTGGGACTGTTGGATGCTGGAGGTTCTTGGATCTCACTTCAGCTTGTACCTTGGTTTCTCCTTCCATTGGGACTTCTTCTCCATAATCAAGCCTGGCTCTAAGTCATCGTAACCTCCATATCATCAAGGTTAGCGGCAGCCATGTTTATGGATACTTTCTCAGGGAATGGATCCTTCTCCACCTGGTTTTGCTTCTTCTCGGTTTCAAACTTCAACTGCACTTCCTTGATAGCTTTCTACAATATATTCCAAAGATTTAACACAATTATTCGTGTCATGTGTTGGTATTGTGCCATTTGCAATATATTCACTTCTCTAACTCGTCCGAAGGAGGGATGACATAGCCTGGTTGTAATTTGATATTTTTATCATATAATAACATATCAAATATTTGTTATTTTCAACCATGGCTAAGTCAAAATCGCAGTGTCGATCAGCTTCGTAAGACGAATGTCTACACTTTTACTAGGCAACTTACAAATGTAAGGTTTGTCTTTGACTAATTCGTCCTCTAGGACATCAGCCTCGTAAAGATTGTCAATTACCTCGCTCGGAACTATTGAGTTCTACAAACTATACTGCAGAAAATTTCTGTAAGTAGCCGGTCTAATGACATACTCTGTTTCTTTTCATTCCGAAGAATATTCTCATAAGGTGCAACATACTATTGAGTTCTACAAAAGTTGCTACAAATTTGTTTCTGTATGTAGCCGGTCTGGATGACATCCTCTGTTTCTTTTAATTCCAAAGAATATACTCAGAAGGTGCAACATTCTTCACCGAAGACTGCAATTCAGGGAATTTTCTGCCAGCAAAGTGTTTCTTCATCTTATGAGTCATGTTTCAGACACTATATCAGCATGGTTTGACATTTAAGCTCATTTTAGAAAAACTGAGCCACGAAATCTTCAATTGTTTTATCGAAGTTTTGAGTCATTTGGGCAAGGTCTACTATTGTAATTTCAGTACCGATTGTGATAAACAGAAGTCTGAAGTTGTATTCCATAGTTGGCCAATCATGTATAGACCCAGGGGCCAAATTCGTGTACCACTCAAAGGCTATATCGGTAAAAGTGTTTCTTCATCTTATGAGACATGTTTCAGACACTATATCAGCAAACTCGGTCTCTGAAAGCATGGTTTGACATTTAAGCTCATTTTTGAAAAGCTGAGCCACGAAATCTTCAATTGTTTTATCGAAGTGTTGACTCATTTGGGCAAGGTCTACTATTGTAATTTCAGTGCCGATTGTGATAAACAGAAGTCTGAAGTGTATTCCATAGTTGGCCAATCATGTATAGACCCAGGAGAGCCAAATTATTGTACCACTCAAAGGCTATATCGGTCACAGACCCTCCAAATAGCTTGAGTTTAAGATAGTCATCGGTACTAGTCTCTCGGCATTGCATAGTAAACTGAAATGTGTTCATCGGCCGAATGTGTTCCATCCCCAAAGAAAAGAATGAAGTCAGGGATACAAAAATGGTGTGACAATTCATAAACCGTACCACAAATATCTACATATGGCTTCCTAATTCCTATACATCATGTGTCAACATAAAGACGGATTAATCACCAAATATGTTGAGTATTTGGCCATAGGAGTCAGAGTTTTGCATAAAAACCCTGTCGACTGGATTTTTGTACCCTCCAATATATCCCTGAGGGGTAAATCCAACTGCAACATCATTCATATAGTTATTAGGGGAGGGGGTCCAAATTCGTACGAACTTGGTTCATGCACCCCAAGCACGATGTTCGGCACTTGGTATGAGTTAGGTACGTCGGAACTTCGCATGGTGTGCATGCGCTATCATTTTCTGGTGGTTCCGTAGGAGGCCGATTGATAGAGGGTACAGTCATTATTGGGCGCTCTTCAGACTAGGCCTCGTGCATCATACTAGACTGATCAACTTGATAATATGGATTACTTACCATGACCAGCTGAGGTTTTATTGAGACACCTCCATAAGGGATTCCTCTGGCCGTTTCCATTGGTGTATTCTACACCAAGTTAGGTCGAGGTGGTTGGGCTACTACCTCAAATATTCTATCATTTACTCCCACGCATATGTGCTGAAATAAATTATTGAATTCTTTCAACCATTCTTGAATCATTTCCATTTGGGTGCCTAAAGTATCGGCAGTCTCCCATAATGATCTTACAACTAGATAAAGTTGGGTCGACAACGCCCTTGTTAGCTCACTGAAATACTACTCATTTAACTTTGCGCGTAGTTGCACAACAAATTCTTCGACCATGAAGGAAGTATATGCTATTTCAGCTGAGGTCCCGCATATAGTAGTCTCGGCATTAGATTCCACTTTTCTTGGGTTACCCTCTCCACTAGGTGTAGAGTTGGTTGTGCTAATAGAAATACTATTATCACTCATATTGACTTGTTCTAAAGCTAGACGTTCTATTTTCTAGACTGTGCTTCTATAAACATGTAAACAGATCCTATCGGGTGTACCAAAAGAGGTGTTCGACGTAGAATTTGACCAATATTGATATATTGGTCTTTCGGCCGAAAACACCGCCTGTCTGGAATCCCACTTGATGAGTGTTGCAGATTGGTTGAGAAAGGGATTATAGCTTCTCTCATATGTATGTTCAAACATTTGAAATGAAGTATAAAAATAATACTTTGTTCTATCCTTAGTTAGGAGTACTTTTACCTTTAGTTTGGATTTTTGTTCTATCCTCGAGTTGTATAAAGGCTAGTTAGTAGTAGTTTTATCTTTGGTTTGGTGAGTTGTATAAAGGCTAGTTAGGAGTACTTTTATCTTTAGTTCGGATTTTTTTTTTATCTTCTTTTAGGATACTTTGTTTATCCTTAGGAGTATTTTTATCTTTAGTTTGGATTCTTGTTCTATCCTCAAGTTGTATAAAGGCTATATATAGCCATATTTTAACCAGTAAAAGACAACATGTGATAATAATAATAATAATAATCCTCCTTGAAAGGTTCATCTTTGGTAGATTCCAAGACCCCGTGGATTCGGGATTATCCGTGAACATGGACGTCGCTCGTAGATTCGGGCACCCCAAGGTGTGCTTCGGTGACACTAGTTATCTCCATCGGCCTTCGGTAGACCAACTTCGACAAATTTGCCTCTTTTCTCCTCCCGAATGGTATAGGATCCTTACGCTACATCATGTGGTATTGAAGCTTTCAACTTTCAACCAGTCAACAATCTCCACATCGCCAACACCGACATCCCCATCAACCACTATTAGTGCCCACCACCACCACCTCCTTACTATTATCCCGACACCATTACCACCTCCATATCAAAAAAAAATCATTACATCAATACTGCCATCCCCCACGTTACCTTTGCCATCACAGCCATCCGCTTCCAATCACTACCACCACAACTCCATATCCTTCCCCTTTTGCGTTCGTTAAGTTACAAGCAAGATTAGACTAATTGTTTCGTTCTTTGGACTTATGCAAGTCGAGAAATTCTCTATTGGATTGATGAGATGGAACACACCTTCAAGCATTTGGATATTCCTCCAAGGTACCAAATTCAGTTTGGGATGCCCCGCTTCAAAGGAAAAACATTGTCATTATGGGAAAGGAAGCAAATCTCTCGTGCATCCTAATGAAAGCTGTCAATTGATTCATGGAAGAAGATGTGGCGAATGCTTCGTACCTCCCGATTATGTGCAAGTACCCATCAATTCCCAAATACGTACCCAAGAAGTTCGATCTAAACAAGCATCAATGAGTGCAATTGATCACATTAATGAAGAAGAGTTTTCCTTCGGGAGGTGACGACACATCCTTAATCACGGCGCCGAAAATTCTACAAAGTCCTATTAGAGAGCATTGTAGTTCCTTTAGTAGAGTCAAACCTATCCAAAGCTTTTAAAGAGGAGGGAAAGTAGATTTTATCCATGGATGAAGATGTATTGGGTGAGACAGAGTTGAAGATTGACAAGGAGGAACCTTTGGTGGATAGAGAAGGAAGTTTTGAGTTGACTTTCGCCATCCCAACGAGTGTAACTATTGTGAGACACGTCAACTTCGATCATTTATGTCAGTAGTAGTACAATTTGAGGATGAGGTCCTTCGATGGCTATGAAGGTCTATATTTCCATTCGACTTTTGAAGATCTTGCGAGGAGATACAGTATTAAAATTTGTTAAGTATTAGTATTATCTCTTTTGTATTAGTCTTTGATTTTAGTCCCACATCGGGTAGATCCAAAAGTGAGAGGCTGACTCTCTCCTATATATATGTACTCACTCGTTAATGAAATAATCCAATTAAGTTAAGCCATATTATTTACATGGTATCCGAGCCATCAAAGCCAAAACCCTAACCCTAGCCACCTCTTTTCTCTCTCTCTCTCTCTCAACCCTATCGTCATCGACCACTTCCCCCCTCAAACGACCACCCCTTTCCTACTGCCATTGCCGCCCTCAGCCAACCCCCACATCCGCTGCCCCCCACCCCGGTCTGCCCAGCCCCCAGTCGACCCTGCATCGGGTAGACAAATCCGACCCCGACTTCAGCCCCTTCCAGATCCAACAAACCCTAGCACTCAAGCCCCCCACCGCCCTCTTTCATATCCAACAAACTCCAGCCGCCAAAGCCTAGCCCCCCCCTCCCAAACCCTAGCCGCCTCCCACACAAACCCTAACCCTAGTTGTTTCAAAAAAAAATGTTGGCGTTGAGTTCTTCAGAGAGCAAACTATGGTTTATGTGAATCTATGAACCTCAACAACGACATCAGAAGTTACCAGAAAGCAAACTTAATTGTCTGTGAGAATCTTTGTTCCTGGTCGAGTACCCGCATTAGGATCTAACAGAGAGCAAACTAGTTTAATGTGAATATTTGTTCCTAGTCCGATATCCACATCGGGATATAATAAAGAGCAAACTAGTTTTGTGTGAATCTATGTTCCTACCTTGTGTGATCCACCTTCTATACTGCCAAAGGGTGCGTGAGCCAATATTGGCAAAGTTTGTTATGAATATCGCGCATTGGTGATGTTGATGTGAATATTGGGTCACAACGATCAACGATAGTCGAATCAAGAAGCTGAGGATGTCGAACACTGTGACAAATAGTAGTGATGGTAGCACCAGTGTTGGACACACAGAGGCGGAGACACCGATCACTAGCACAACGGTTTCTTCGATTTGACTTGTCGATCGGAGGCTGCATGGTCCGGACGGCTACTCAATGTGGCGCAAGAAGGTTGACAAGATGCTTCGGAGAATGCGGTTGTCAAAATATCTCATTGACAACCCTCCGAAGGAGGATGATCCCGCATATGAGCAATGTGAGACAGATAATAGCAGCTTGTTTATACAATTGATGAATTCGATGGAACCATCAGTTGGGAATATGGTTCAGAATACGGATTCGATGAAGGAGTTAAAGGGAATCCTAGCGGCTGCATATGATAGCAAGCGTGAGTTTTCTCGTAATTATGATGCAGTTGTCAACGTCTACCGAGCTGATCAAGGAGACAAGACGCATCAGGATCACTTCTGAGCCTTTAAGGCCATAACTAATAAAGTGGATCGTGTGTTACCCTTGACGACAGATCTCAACAAAACGACTCATACCTCTATGGCATAGCATACCTAGTCTCACTTCGTTCTGACACAGATTCTGCACTGTCTCATATTATTATTGAGGCTGAGATTACATCTGTGATGGAAGTCTACTTTGTGTTATACGGGCAGCAAAAGTAGTTGGGACTGATACGAGCGATGCACCTACTAATAATCTGTCTTGGGTGCTGCTCGTGGTGGATTCCGTGAAAATTGTAGTGATAGACGTGGCGACCGGAATGCTGACCATAATGGTGGAAGAGGTAATGGCGGTCGTGATGAAGGACTACTGCGCACATACTTCAATTGTGGTCAATCAGGACATTTTCAGTTGCAGTGTCCCAAAGCTCCTACTGTCAATATTGCATCGGATGCTCATGATGATGAAGAGCGATTCATGCAGACCTATGCAGAATTTGCCGAATTACGAGCTCAGCGTCATGGTGGACATCTGGATCTACAGCCACACTCAGCGGAGTGTGTGGTAAGACTAAAGCAATAGATAATAGATTCGGGTGCGTTGATCACATGACAGACGATGCAAGTATGTTGTATGATTATGTATCTGCGGATCGTGTGACAGATATTACTGTTACGAATGGCAATTATTTGAAAGTTTAGAGAAAAAAATACAAGTCTTTCTTCCAATCTGCCACTCACTTCAGTTTTACATACACCTGAAAACACATTCAGTTTAGTATCCACTAGTCGAATAACCAACAATACTTACTACACCATTTAATACATCATAGTCTCTCGTTCTCTTTTCAGCAATAAAATTGCAACCAAGCATCCTTTTACATCATTTCAGGAAAAAAATGATTTCTAAATCGAAAACGTCAATTACCAGCAACCAAACAATGTATTTGCACTAACACATGAAGTTACAACATGTCAAGAACAAATGCTACATGCAATAAATGTTGCATTCTATTACTAGTTATGGGCAACCAAACAATTCATGAAGTCATAGTAAAGTTACGCTTATTATAATGCTAGGGCCCGCGTCCATGTCTGGGATTGGCATTATTGTTGTTCTTTAAAAAGTAGAAGTAGAAGCAATTTGAAAGGAGTCTCCCCCTTGCTTTCAGAAGCTACCAACCAATGAACTAGATTAGCAAAAATTAAGCAGAAATCCATGATACCAAAAAGCTTTGGTTGCTATTTTTCAAATTTCTTATGTAGTTGTTTGTTGGATAGTAGAAAATAATATTTCTCATGTAAGAGCTATATTTGCCTTAATTGCTCGTCATTTACCTGAGTTCTGCTCAAGTTAGCTTCAACTATTTCAAGAGCTTGTCAAGCATCTTGCACATAAGTACTCCGTCTCCGCATAATTTCCTAAAATGGTGATCTCAAAAATAGGTAGAAGCATTCCATATAAGATGTATCAAAGCCAGCCTGCATATATTTCTCCAATCTTATTTTAATAGACCAATCACCACCTTTGATTTGAACCCAATCCATTCATTAAACAGGTTAGATAACTCGACCTGCTTATATCCGAACCCGTTTAGACCTGATCCAAACACGCCTAAGAAAGCAGGTCGGCCCAAATTGACACCCTAATTGCTCACCAATGCTCAACACAACAAGAGCTAAGAAGGGTCATATATCAAAATAGAAGACTTGCCCATACAAGCATCCAGGTGGTGTACGCTTTAATCTTAGCAATTAGGATGCATGTGCCATTGTTCACTAGTGAGATAAAACCTGACCTTATAATTTGTCCCATTCTACCAACTGTTACCTACAAATTCTTCAACCATACCAAAATATGGAAGCAATCCTAATCCCCAGAATACCCTTACTTTCCAGGAGTAGAAAACCATCACAAAGGTCTGAAAGATATATAATCACACACTTGTTTCTTTTTGAACTTTTGTATTGTAAGGAATATATTTCAAATACGTTCTTTACCAACTTTGCACCATTATGTCGTATATGGGATCGGTATACATGCATCATACTTTCACTAATATTCTAAACACTCCAGTAATGATCGAAATTTGGTAAACAGAGAGACAGGAAATCAATGTTTACCTCTGAAATTGGATCAAACTGAAAATGGATTTTTAATATCATAACAAAAATTATTCACATACATACATTTCAAAAGATGTGGAATTTCACCGATGTTGAGCCCAAAAATACCCACTTCCAATGTTTATCAAACGGCTTTATCGATTTGTACTTTCTGAAAAATGTAACATATTCTATGTTGAATTTGCACTTTTCACTATCACCATCCACTTTCAAGCAACCAAACATGTCCTAACAATCAACCAAATCTCTAAAGGGCATATTAGGAAACCAAGGGGCATCACACTACCTCCTATATATCAGACACCTTACCTACACTCTTGCCACAAAGCAAACGAAGATTGAGAAGGAGAGGAAGAACAAGAACAAGAAGAATTAAGAAGGATGGCTCTCATCACAGATGAGCTCAAGGCCAAGGCAGAGGTGTACTATGGCGATGACATCTGCCGAGAGATGTCCCGCTCCCTCCTCCAAGAATTTGGCCTCCCCAAAGGCCTCCTCCCGCTCAAGGACATCATAGAAGTCGGTTATATCAAGGAGACAGGCTTCATATGGATCAAGCAGAAGAAGAAGATAGAGCACACATTCAAGAAAATTGGCAAGATCATCTCCTATGGCACTGAGATCACAGCGCAGATCGAGAAGTGCAAGATCAAGAAGCTGACAGGAGTGAAGGCCAAGGAGCTGATGATATGGATCACCATGATAGAGCTTTACGTCAATGACCCTCCCACGGGGAAGCTTACAGGGAAGGCGGCCTCGGGGCTGTGTAGGACATTCCCTACATTAGCGTTCGAGCTCGAGGACTTGGAGGAGAAAGTGAAGGTTGAGGAGAGCAAGATGGAAGACAAGGTGGCAGCTTGAACTTTGATCCAATAATATGAATAAGTTGCATCCAGTCCTATTGTCATCTTAAACATTCTGGTATTTGGCACCTATGTATTTCCTTTTGAATTTACATACGATGGCATAGATTTGGCTTAATAAATTGGTTAAGAGACATATGATCCTATGTTGCTTTCTAGGTTGTCAACTCGTGTATCGTATCGTTTATTTATTTGCTTGTATATGGTTTCGTGTATCGTACGATATAGTAATTCTAGGAAATTAGGTCTATACTTCTAAATCCACATACGAACATAATTTAATCTTATTTTTTTTATAAATTTTGTATTTGCTTAATCTTTACAAATCTTATCTAATTCTATAACATATTCTTAAGTATGCATTTCATGACTCGAGGCAAAAAACACAATACTAACCGACCAGCCTAAATGTATCTTATCGGATCAATCGATACATAACGAAATGGTAGTATATTGTATCGTAGGATACATACTAACAACATAGGTTACATTTATTTTACTTGGTAATTCACAAAATATTACAACAACAACAAAGTCTTTATCACAAATTTTTGGGTTGTTTGAATGATATTCTTCCATTCGGCTTGTCCTTTGTAACATTAACAAAATACATATCATTCTTTAACACTTCAAATCATGTTCATCTAGACCTATCTTTAGTCCTAGCGGCCCCATTAACTAATATATTACGATCCTCCTTATTGAAGCATATGTTGGGTCTGGGATGCACATATCCAAACCATCTAACTCGATTTTCAATCATTTTGTCCTCAAATGAAACCTAACTTCATATACACTCATTTATCACCCTATCATCATATACACTCATTTATCACTCTATCATTTACTGTATTGTCACTCATCTATCTTAGTATCCTCATTTCGGCTACACTATCTTTCTGAACATGTTATTTCTTAATTATCCAACACTTTTATCCATAAGGCAAAACTTGTCTTATAGTAGTATTGTAGAAAAAAAAATCCATTTTAGAGGTATGTTGCGATCACAAAGTACTCCAGAAACACTCAACTTCAAGTTGAAAATACATCGCATATACTATGTTTGATTCTACTAATCCTAAATCCCTTATATTCCAAAATATCTCACCACACTTCTATTTTAGCATCAAACATTCTCTATTTCTCATCAACCAACACAATATCATATAGATTATAGAAGTAAAATAACTACCCAAATGTGGGTAGTTATTTTCTTATAGGGATGGATGAATTGTAGTTATGTATCATCTAGACTTCAATTAGTGCCAAATGCAATCAAAGAGCAAAACGGCTTGCATTTCATATGGTCGTTTGTCCAAAATTGTCATTCGTTTAGGTGTTAAAATAGGCATTTCTAAAATGCTAGACTAACAAGCATTCTCAAAATAGGACGTTTGAGCAAACATCGATCCCTCCAACTACAATCAAAACTAGGCCCAAGTCGGGCACTAAGGCCTAGTTTAGATAATAACTTCGCAGATGACCGTTTGGTTTGCTCTAAGGCCGATTTCTGAAATGCACACCGGGTAGAGTTCGAAAACACCCATGAAAACACCTAAATGAATGGCATGTTTGGCCAAGCATCCATCCAAAACGCAAGTTGTTTGGCTCCGTTACTGCACTTAGCACCAAATAGAGTCCGTGATAAAATGTGAACAATTCAAACTAGACCTAAAAGTGCCAAATATTAAAATTGGGATCTAAAAGCCAACTTAGGTCTAGATTGGAAGTGAAAGAGATGGCATGTGAGAGCTTTCGTCAAGTGGCAGTTGTTTGGAAGCCAACTTAGGTTTAGTATTGATTTCAAAAAAAGGTAATTCCTATGTGCTTACCTACACTTTCAAGGAACCAAGAGCAAGATTGGAAATCAGGACCCCCCAGATTGGGCTTCAGGCTGGAACAAGGTTAAGACCGCCACTATCTGACCCGTAAGAAGACAAAAATCCAGTCTAAAAGAACTGCCATCACCCAAACTCTTACCTAGTAGATCAGGTCATCGGTCGGGGATCAAGCCACCCTTCATCCATTAAAACCCCTATCCTACAGCTAGTCACTTGTCGATTCATTCAAGTAGCTCTACCTATTGTGTATCACATCTTGTGGCTTTATACATAACATCTTTACCTCATGTTTTCTTCAACCCTTGAGACTTGGGAGCTACAGCAAGGCCATTCTCTAGTTTATATACTTTTCTCCTACCACAAGGCAAGTTCCTTATGTGAAGGCTTCTTCACAATGGGGACGCTCTTAAATGCCCAAGAACTGCACTTCATAAAGATAGAGGCCATGTTACATATTGGAAGAGAGAATTGAGAGAGCAACTGGCAAAGGATGGTTCAACCAAAATATCTATGGGTGAACTAGACAATAACAAGGATGCAATGATTTTTATTACATCATTCATAATAACACTTTTACGCTCTATATTTATCTCTCTCTATCATTACATTCAATACTTTATTTCTGGTCATATGCCAAAAGCTTCAAAATTATCAGCCTAAGAATTAGGAGACAACAAAAGGAAAATAATAAGCTTAAATGCAAGAACAAGGTTCAAGAACTCGGTATCGGTATCGGTATCGGACAGTTTGTATGAGTATCGGTATCGGCAGTATCGGCAGTATCGGCGGTATCGGATCGGAGTATCGGATATGTTGGTATCGGATGTATCGGCAATTTAAATAATTATTAATTAATTAGTAAAAAAAATAGAAAAATATAATTTACATATTTATGCATTATTTAAGTGTTTTTTATGTTTTTTTTAATTAGAATTGAATAAAACAATAGTCATCCTTGTTGAATGGTATACCTGCGATATATACGTTTTCTTCCTTTACATATTTTTAGTTACAATCTTACTATGTCATTATATTCGTACTAATTGAATCTTGTATTGTTCTGTAGGTTTCAATTTTGACGAATAAAGGCGCATAGAGGGAGGCACAAGAGATTAGAAGCAAATAAGCAATGCAAATGGCAGGATGAGATAATGAGACAAGTGACAAGACCCATAATTATATTTGTCGAGGAATTGAGAATTTTTTTTAAATTTTTGTAAATAAATAAATATTTAATTGTATTCAGAAATTTAGTATAAGTGAGTAGTTATAAATTGTTACAATGTTATCTATGACACCAATTATTTTGTTTCATAATATATCGAAATAAAATTAGCAACAAGATTTACATGTTTAAATATAAAAGTACGACAAAAAATCACTTGGCCAAAAAAATTCATCGGGACTCTGGCCTATCCCTTCATTTAAATTTCATGAATAATAGTCTTTTTACAATAACTACGAACTACAATTTCTATACACAAAAAAAAGTTGTGTATGAACTATCAAATACAATTTGTATACAAAAACTTGTGCATGAACAAATACAAATACAAAAATTTGTATACAAATACAAAAACTATAATTTGTATACAAATACAAAAATTACAAATATATCACTAAAATTGATCATAATTATCATGATCGTCCTGATATGGTTCTTGGTTATGAGGGTAGTAGTGACTGATATCTGTATTATGAAAAAAATTTGTCATGAGGCCATCAAATGTTGAATGTTGTTCCGCCTCTGGAGTGTTGTATGGATAATAACTTGTGTATGAACTATCATATGTATTGTTGTAATTGTCTGAAGGAGTAGGTACATCATGATGGCTAGATCCTCCAGCATATGTATCATCCATGCGGTGCTCTCTAGGTTGATAATCACTTGGCCAGTCTTCAGAGTATTCATGAGACTGATCTCCAGGACTTTCATATTCATTAGTATTGTCAGCACCAGCAGCGAGTGTAACTCCATTGCCTCCACTATCAGTAGTGTCGTCATTATCGCTGTCGACCTGTCGAGATTGTACAGCTGGTGTTTTCTTTCTTTTTCCAGGCCTTCCAGCATTTTCGGCAATATCTTGTGGATCGACATCCAAGTTATCATCTAACCACTCATTTTCTCTGCCATCTAAGAGTGGTGTTTCCCTTTCTCTAGTCCAAGCTATGAGTGGATCTTCTTCATGAAATATATCATCCAAATCAATAATATTTTCTTCATCTTGTGATCTTTGCATATTTCGAACCCTCAATCTCATATTATAATGGACAAAAACTAATTTTTCTAGTTTTGTCATTAAAAGTCTATTGCGGGGACGAGTATGGATGAGAGAAAATGTTGTCCAATTCCTTTCACAGTTGGAAGAAGACACTGTTCGACTCAGGATGCGCACAGCTAATCGAGTCAAATTTGGGGCTTCCTCCCTAGCATGTATGGACCACCACTCAGCTACAAAATAATAAAATATATTAGCTTTGTAAGTATATAAATTTAATTAATAAATATTTTAAAGTATGAACTATTACTACCAGGAAGACATCTATTTACAGCACTTTGGAATTGATTTGAACTAAATACACCACTCCTCAATCTGAACTTTTCTGCCTGCAAAGTGATATTACAACAGTTATGGGTCTTATGACATTAAAATTCAATATTGTAAAGTTATAAAAAAATCCAATATCAAATAATATTTACCTCTTTGTTTATCTTAAGGCGTGTTGTATTGTCATTTACCATTCTATTAACGACGCGGTGGAAACCATTAAGTACCTCGTCGTCATTTATAAATCATTAGAATATTGGTATTTTGGATTCAAGAAATAACCTGCAATATTGAATAAATAACTAGTTTTAAAATCACTACAAACATTATAAAATAACATTTGAAGGGTATTAAATTTATAGAGTAGTTACCAGCTGCATGTATATCTCGATGTAGTTGAGAATTCCATCTGGTATCAATCATTTCCCACCACTTCCTATATCCTTGACCAACATTCTTTTTGATCATTTCTTTAGCCCTGTCCATAGCCTCGTAAAGATGACCCATCTCAGCTTTATCATCGCTATCCACCATCCTCAAAACTTTTACTAGAGGTCGAAATATAGCAGTGACCCCTGCAATATCCCTCCAGTAAGTTTGACTCTCGATTAAACTGACAACCACATCTGCCTTGTCTCTATCTTTACGATTGAGTCTCATGTAGTTATCTGTCCAACCCCGCGTATTTATCATCCTTTTTAAATCAGCCTGATGTTTAAGGATGGAATCAAAAGCAATAAAATTGGTAGCAAACCGAGTGATGGCTGGTCTAACCAATTCTCCATTCTGAGTCTCAGTCCTCATGATGCTAAGAGCCCAACCATGATTATATATGAAACACGTCATATCTTGAGACTTCCGTATTAGTGGCTTAATATGTGGATCATTGGCTATATCCTTCAGCATGAGATCTATGCAATGTGCTGCACATGGCGTCCAATATAAATTTCTTCTCACCTGCATATAAACATATATATATATAATTAGAAAGAAGCTATATTTACAATAATAAATAACATATATACAAACATATTTATAATAATAAAAATTCAGTATAAGTGCATTCTCACCTCCATTAACCTCATTCCCGCCTTCTTGTAGTTGGAGCCATTGTCAGTAATTATTTGGACGACCCTGTGTTCTCCAATCTGTTCCACAACTTCATTCATCAGTCCAAATATGTATTTACTATCTTTGTATTTGTCAGAGGCATCTACAGATTTAAGAAATATCGTTCCTTGTGGAGAATATACAAGAAAGTTAATGATGCATTTTCTGTTCTGTGTACTCCATCCATCGCACATAATGGTACATCCACACTCATCCCAATACCTATGAAATGATTTTAGGTACTCATCCATGTCACTTATTTCCATATCCAAATAAGTATTTGAAATCTCATAAGGAGTTGGACCCTTTACTCCACCCCCGGAAGCTGCTATGGCATCTATCATTGGTTGATAGTGTGGACTTTTAGCAGCATTGAATGATATATTATTGTATATAAAGAATTTTGATATAAATCTTCCTATATGATTTTTGGCATTCTTTATCCCCTTAATTGCACCCTTTATTTTGGGTTGCATTGCCCCTTGTTTTCTGAGGACATAAGGGTCCATATTCCTTACTTCTTTCTCTGGAATATTTCTCACCTCCTCCCCACGATATGCGACTGATTTTGATCGGCCACCTAACGTCGGACCCCTGCTTGACCCTGTTTCTCTGTCCCCGACACTCCACCGTCTACCCCATTCCTCAGCTGCATGTTCTCTCCTACTTTGTCTCATGTCCCTTCTAAGATCCGTGAAGTCTTCAACTTCTTCTTCTGAGGAAGAATCTACTCGAGCCATCCTTGTCAACTCCTCCTCTACCCTTTGCTTTCTTTGATTCGCCACTATTTTATCCTTTTTTTTACCCTCAACAAGCAACAACATTTCTTTTTTTATAGCAATTGGTACCTCAGGACACGATGCTACATTTCCTGTAATACCCGCTAAGTGTTGTTTCAGCCGAGTAACACCTCCGTCCATTATTTTGCTACAATAATTGCATTCCACCCTCCTCTTATTATTAGGATTGACACATTTTCCATGTTTCCAACCAGCATCCATTTCCTCCGGCGTACGACTTTTTGGTGCCATTAAGTAATCCTGAAATATATATAACATGCATTAATAAATATTGTTAGATAATCATATATATATTGTTAGATAATCATATATATAATCATTAATAAATATTGTTAGATAATAATAAAAAAATTACATAGATAACAATAATAAATTGTTACATGCAATAATAAAAAAATTGTTACATGCATTAATAGTTCAGTGTTAGATAATCATATATATATTGTTAGATAATAAGATATATAATCATTAATAAATATTGTTAGATAATAATAAAAAAATTACATAGATAACAATAATAAATTGTTACATGCAATAATAAAAAAATTGTTACATGCATTAATAAATATTGTTAGATAATCATATATATAATCATTAATAAATATTGTTAGATAATAATAAAAAAATTACATAGATAACAATAATAAATTGTTACATGCAATAATAAAGAAATTGTTACATGCATTAATAAATATATCATAATAATAATTAGATAGTATATATAATAATAATTACATATATATATATATATATATATATATAATAATAATAATAATTACATAGATAATAATAATAATTACATATATATATATATATATATATATATATATATATAAATTGCATATACATATATAAATAAATAAATTGCATATACATTAATAAATAAATTGCATATACATATACATATATATATACACAAAGGAAAAAAGGTTAGATAGCAAAAAAACAAGTTAGTCAACTAGTATTGATACATAATATATATATGGCAGATTAGAACACCAAATAAATATTGCTTTGTGGTTAGCCGGCTGATGATAGTTTCTGTTATCAGTGGTCACGAGTTCGACCCCTGCATGCAGTGAAATTTTTTTTTTTTCCCTTTTGAACTCAA
The DNA here is from genome assembly GCA_036927795.1 of Iris macrosiphon. Lineage (NCBI taxonomy): Eukaryota > Viridiplantae > Streptophyta > Magnoliopsida > Asparagales > Iridaceae > Iris > Iris macrosiphon. Next base: position 159,965,795 of record JAYESA010000011.1, on the reverse strand, counting down.
ATCGATATGGACCGTTAGATTTAGGCCAGGGATCGCTGACGTGGACGGTCGAGATGGAGAGTTCTGTGTTTCGATATGGACCGTTAGATTTAGGCCAGGGATCGCTGACGTGGACGGTCGAGATGCTTTCTTTTGTGTTTCTGGCTGTCTAGTCGAGCCACGTGTAAATTTTTTTTTTTTTTATTTCGTGTATATCACTGAATCGGGGAGAGGAGAGAGAATATAAACTCTCTCGAGTTTCTCCCCAACCCCGCGGTCGTCCACCGCCGCGTCCACCACCGCGTCCACCACCGCAGTCGTCCACCACCGCAGTCGTCAGCACTCCACCGTGCGGGGTGAGGCCAGCTCGAAGAGGAGAGCGTCTCCACTCGTCCACCGTCGGTTGAAGGACGTCTGCAGCGGCGGTTGCCGTGACGACGGTTGCCGCGGCGGCGGATAAGGCGGGTATTTCGAAGGAGGAGCTAGGATACCTTCTGAAATTAGGTATTTTCTTCACAAACTTCTCCAAATTCTTCTCATTCTTTTTCTTCTTTGTTGTGGTGTTTTTTGTAGAGAAATTTGATTTATTTATAGAATTTCTACTAGGAACTGTTCGAAATTTCAATTATTTGATGTGATGTCTCTGCAAAGTATTTTGTTTATGTCGGAAAGGGAATCTCTACTGTTATTTCTTCTTATTTTAGGGTTTACGACACCGTATCGGTCTGTTTCGGTTTGATTCGGACACGTATCGGACGATACTGGCCATTATATCTGGCTTTTTGGACTGTATCGTGACAGTATCGGCCGATACCGCTATTTTTGTGACGTATCGTATCGGCTACGTGCAAAACCGATCCGATACGACCGATACGTATCGGTATCGGCCGATACTTTAAACCTTGTGCAAGAAAAGGCAAAATATAATATTTTGCAGCTTTGGCTGACAGGTTCAATTATCATACAGTTAACGATCTTGTTTATATCAACCGGGAAAATGAATACGGGTTTGGTTCTGCATTATCAACAATAGTTGCCAATAAAGATGTTCAATACACATGCATGGTGGGCGATGCACTGAAGATCAGAAGGGAAAGGGTGTCAAATCTGAGATATATAGACAATAGATATATAGATAATACCATGGTTGTAGAGGTTAATTGCAAAGCCAGGAAATGCCAGAATAAACTGAGAGGTGTTTATTTAGTTTTTTTGCCAACTTTCAGGGCGTGAAGCGACATAAGGCCAAGAACAATATAAAGTTGGAAAGTTGAGGTTCCATAAAGAGAGCTCGACATCATAGCAAACCAGAAAGCTCTGAACTTTCAAGAGTCGAGAAAAAATGTGTCAACATGACAGGACGACGCACTACATATTTTGTTGGAGAACAAGCCTCTCCCTTGACGGAAGAAACTTGTTGTACAAAAATTAGAATAGTTGATTCCGCAACTCGAACATGCATCCTCTAGGATGGAAGCAACAAGCCTTACCGCCATGCCAAGCGACCCCCTCTTTTAGGATGATACACCATATTCTTTGATTAGTATATTTGACAGTAACACCAATTGGGACCAAATGTTGCTATACTTTGGTTGTAAAATAAACCATCTCTTTTTCATTATAGTTAATAAGAAAGTATAGGGCATCCAAAATTTAGAGAAGAATAGTTTCTATCCTACCACTGAATTCAGGGAACATGATGACCAATTATTATACCTGGGAAGCTCGTATCCATCTCCCACCAATCCAGTCATGATGAAGCCTCAGATCATTGTGTCCAAATTCAATCTCTTCTTTCCATGGCCTAAAATAAACCATATATCTTTGACCATCAAGAACTTTTGAAACCACTCCTACCCACCAGCCATCATTGTGAAAGGCATCAACTTCTTCAAGCAATTTGAACCTCTCAACCACTGGAGCATCGGAAGGAGTGGGCCTGACGTGCAGAAGATCCACAGTTTCTGTCAAGAGCTTAGTTTCGTCATCAGTTCTTAAGCTTTGGTACTCCACTAAAAAGTCTTTATCAGTAGCCCCAATGATGGTTGCAGTAAACCAAGCTCCATGGAATCCTTCATCATCACTGCTAACTTCCACCATTGACCCTATGTTAAGCTCTGTTTCCAACATATTCTGGAATTAAAAATATAAAAATGTTAAACAATAAACTAAGTAGAGAATGTTGGGATCAACTTAAAATTAGAAGATATTTAATCTCTACATAAAAATCCAACTCTTGAACACATACATGCAAACTGTTATTAAATTCAACAACGGCCAAACAAGGCTGTAAACAGCTATCTTTTGTGCCTTCCGATGTGTCAAAAGTCAAAACTATCTTATATGTGCTTTCTGGACAGTTATACCAAGCAAAAGAGTAAGATCAAGATGACATCCTGGGACCTTAGGAACTGGTGGTCTGCATAAAATATACATGTCACATTATAATAATAGAAAGCATTATAAGTTTACATTGAACATGTCATCCTACATTCCACTTGGATAAACAATAAAAAGATTAAGAGAGAAAAAAAACAATACTTAAATCAGATTCCCAGTAAATGGATTTACTGTAATAGGTTTTATGTTAATATAGTACGAGAAGTTGGCATAAAAGATTGGAGCAATTTCTAGATGAGAGATTTGCATTGTAAGTGTTTGCATTAAAGCCCCAAAATTCACCAATCTGCATTGAAAGATAAGATGAATGTCATGACGGAATGGATCACGGAATGGATACAGGTCTAATGGTGACTTCTGCTAACCTGGTGCCTGGTGGCAATATTAGGAAGCTGCAAAATGTTGACTGTCAAGGCACTTTCGAAGAGAGGATTAACACTCTTGTCGTTTAGAGGGAGATGGTTTTGATGTGGAGCATCTACAGGCCCTCTTGGAGAAATTACAAAGGACGAAAGGCTAGGTTGCACGGACATTTACTGGCCCACTAGATAACAAATTGGTGATTTGTTAAGGTTTAATGTTTTTATTGAGAATGTGGGCTTGAGTCGTGGAAACACCATCCCCATATAATGGCTAAGACTTTGTGTACATCTTGACCCTCCCCCAGACCCTGCATTAGTGAGGAGCCCATTGGCACTTGGACGACCTCTTTATTGATTTGCATATACCACTCTATTGAACTTTTTGGAACCTACCTACCTCCATGGTTGATACCTTGATGGCTTAAGTGTACAAGATGGAGTATGTTGCACATGTCCCTGACTAGAGTACACAGGCATTCGAGTGCTAAATGAGTAATTGGCTACCATTTCTGGAATATTTCACTTCTCTCAATAATGGGGCTGTTGGAACAATGCTGATTGTCCATTGAATGTTTCAGGTGTAAAATACTTCTCTGTTATTGCTTTGTTTATTGTACATGATTTTGTATCTTTACGTGTCCTAGACCAGAGCCTGTGGTCCCTAGTGATTCACCTTCGATGTCTCTTAGCATTTGATGGGCAGTCGGACCATTTCCAGGTTCATTGCACTTTTCTCCTTGATGGGCCTGTTGGGAAAATCCTTGAAGGTTTCAGGTTCAAATTACTTTTTGCTGCTATGTATGGTGTGCTAACTTCGTTCTTTGAATTTGTTCAAGGCTGAGAGGACGGTCTGGATTTGTGAGATTGACATGTCAAGAGTTCTAGTTATGTAAACTTGCAAGACCAGAATGTGTTCTACCTGGATCCTCATCACTGGTCAATGTTGTACGAAAGAATGGGACCTTATGAGCAATACCAATTGCAGGCAACGATCACCAGCAAGCAATTGCCTTGCTTACACTAGGGAACGCATAAATCGTATGTCTATTTTGCCATTTCCATATCACATAAATACGCCAAAAATGGTACCGTGCATATTTTGTATCATGTCGTTTTTGTGTCGTAAATACAAAACCATCAAACGCCTAGCATAGATATAACCCGAGTTCACAACAATCGTAACACACACCCATGAAGCAGCACCTAGCATAAGCGGAAACTCCAAAAATCATGCTGAGTCATATACACTCCAAAATACGCTAGGGCACGCAGAAATCATGTGTGTGTGTGTTGCGATGTCCGTATCGCATAGATACGCCAAAAATGGTACCATGTATATTCTGTATCATGTCGTTTTTTTGTCGTAAATACAAATCCATCAAACGCCTAGCATAGATCATAACACACACCCATGAAGCAGCACCTAGCAGAAGCGGAAACTCCAAAAATCATGCTGAGTCTGTGTACACTCCATAATACACTAGGACACATAAATCGTATGTATCTGTGTCACCATGTCCGTATCGCATCATAGTGTCATATTCATGACGGGGCGCCACATTTTGAACAAACTCGATCCCCACATGTTTCCCTAAATGCAAATAGCACATCAAAATCAACACATATTTGTGTTATATCATGTCGGTCATGACATGTACACTCAATAATACAATAGGCATGCCGAAATCATATTCTTGTCTTTGTGGCCATGTCCATATAACATCGCGGCATACTCGCATACAGAGTCGTCTCAAGACATTTGGGGCCCTAGTCAAATTAAGGAAAGGAGAAAGGAGATGATTGCTTCATAATTAATAAAAGGAGATGATTGTTGTTTTCCTTAAATCATTGTACCCTTAGGTCAATTAAATAATTAAGCCTTAGATTAATTAAATAATTAAGGAGATAATTTATTTCTTTTTTGTTCCATATATATTTGACACATGTATATATATTGTATAAAAAATATGAGGCCCCTTAAATTATGGGGCCCTAGGCACATGACTAAGTTGCTAACGTTGTTGAGCCGGCTCTGCTCGCATATCATATTCGTATCCATGCAACACTGAACAATACATATTGAACAAAGTCGACATTGATAACACATCTAACAAAGTTACCAAAAATATACCTGCTGTCCCGGAACGACCCATTCGCCGTTAACCCACTCCATGTGAACCCTAAGCTCCGCCGCCGTGAACTCCGTCTCCTCCTTGCTCTCCGGGAACAAAACCCGGTACCTCCCCCCGCCATCCAGGACCTCACGGACGACCCCGTCCCACCACGCCTCGTTCTGGAGCGCGTCGACGCGCTGGCCGAGGCCGAAGCGGCTGGCGGAGCCGGCGGAGGGAGGGGGAGGCGCCGGAGGCCGGGGCCGGAGGTGGGTTCCGTCGACCGTCTCCCGGTGCTTCTTGGTGGGGTCGGAGTCGGACATCAGGGTCTCGTACTCGACCGCGAACCGGCCGAGCTTCGGCATGGACCGGACCACCCGGGCGGCGAACCGGGCCCCGCGGAAGCCGTCCTCGTCGGAGCTCACCTCCACCTCGTCGCCGGTCGAGTAGAGCATAGGGCTAGGGTTAGGGTTCCGACGGAGATTTTCTTGTTCCTTTTTTGGCGGGATGGAGAGGAAGAGTGTGGAGAGCAGTGTGAGGAGAGGAGTGGTATTTCGTAAATTGATGGAATGGGAGGAGTGTGGTCACCGGAAATTGAATTTATGGTGGCGGCTTGGCTGTGGAGTTTTGCCTGGCAGTTGGGCGGTGATAGTGATTTTGGGGACCGGGGGAGGAGAATGGATGGCGGTTTTGGTAATTAAGTGGGAAAGTAAGGACTATTGTAAAGCTTAGTGGCTGATATTTAGATGGGTTCACTTTTTGAAAATTGGAGTGCGGGAAAGTAATTGTGGGTTCAGTCTGGTCGTTCTGGGTTGGCAGTGGTTTGATTGACTGCCGTACGATGATATAATTTAAATTCATTTTGGCTATATTTTCTTTTTTCTTAGAAATCTATCAATTGAATTAAGGCCTCACTAAGTAAATTTACATACGTTACACGTAAAAAAAAAAATTATTAATATTAATATAAAATTATTTAAATATTTAAATTAAAATTTATTATATTTTTTTTTATTTTTATTAAAATTTATTATATTTTTGATTATATTTTAATTCTAATTTGTTATGGATATATATTTATACTTTTTATAAAGAGTCTTGAAAACGATTAGCTACGTACTATTATCTAATCATAAACAAACATCTCTTCTAACTCATGTGGTCAAGGTGAGAGGTATTCTTCTTGGTTAGCTGAGTTCGAATACTTGTAGTGTTATTTATAAAAAATTTAAATTTTTCTATAAATTTTAAGTAATATTAATTTTAAAAAATAATTAATTGATGATACACATACGGCTTGGACGGCTCATTTTTTAGCCGTTTTGAAGCCTCATTATATTATGGAAGATTTGGTTTCCAGAAAAGGAAAAAAAATTAATTAATTGCTATTTTTTTTAAATTATAATTTCTAAAAAAAAAGTTCAGTGTTTGCAAAAAAATTGAAAGAAAAATTAAATAATTATGGATGAAAAAGTGAATCCATGGAGTGAGTGCAGAATCATTTTCTCTCCTAAATTTTTTCTTAGGAATCAATTTCCGTTCCATCTCATTTTTTTGGCAACCAAACACAGAAAAGGGATAATTTTTCTTTCCCAAGATTCAGATTTTCTTTCCCAAAATACTATATATATAGTCGAAAACTATCTATTCTCGAAAATTAATATTTTTTTAAAATTTTATTTTCATGTTTGATGAATATGTAAATGTTTTTGAAAAAAATAAAAAAGGATAAAAATATGAAACAAAATTTTAATATATATATATATATATATATATATATATATATATATATATATATATATATATATATATATATATATATATATATATATATATATATATATATATAAACTGAAAAAAAATTGAAAAAAATCGAAAACAAATGAAAACAAAACAAAATGGAAAACAAATTTTAAAAAATACTTAAAAATTAAAAAGGCAACAAAAATTCTTAATAAAATTCAATAATATAATATAAAAAATAAAATAATTAAAAGAGTATAGAAAAAAAATAGCAACAAAAAAAAGTCACCAAGAAAAAAATATACCCACAAATTCTTAAGGAATAGGATTCTCATGTTTTGTGGGCAAATTATTTATTCGAATATTCGTAATTTGAAGAATAAATTTTTATAACATAAACCAGATACGGTAATAGGTTTCACTCTAAACTTAACCAGGAATAAAAAAAATTGTGTATTAAATGCCCCTGATAGTGATTCGTTTAGTGCAATATAAAAAAAATTCAATAATTTATCTTTTGTTTTTGTGTGTTTTTTCTATTTTTTGCTTATTTTAGTAACTTGGTATAACAACGTCAAAGAAGAAGAAACTATAAAACTAACACGATTTTTTCTCTTCCATCAATGAGCACATCTTTTCTTAATAAATAAGTTCAACGGTATAGCTTTTGTGTTCTAAAATATACAAATGACAAGAATCTTTTGTGTTTTCCATTAGTGATACTTGATTGTCATAAATAAAAATAGCATGCAACATATGTTGCATGTTGTATTTTTTTGTTGTAAATGTTGTTGCAAATATATTGGTTTGTTGTATGTAAAAGATGTTTTAGGATGTACAAAATTATTGTTTTTAATGATGTAATCAAAAGGCATGGTTGAGTGATGGTGCAAATCAATTGTTTTGTGGCATATAAACGATGTTGTGGAATTTATAAGTCCATTGTTTAAAAACAACTTCTTCTGAAGCATTCCAACAAGCACATGTTTTCATCGTTTGACAAAGATCTTTCTCTGAAGTTAACCACAAGCAAGAATGTGTGTCCCTATCAAATAGAGAGACGAGAAAATAATGATGGAAGAAGTTAAGAAGGGGATGATTTCTTCAAACCAGAGTTCCAAGGACGATAAGAGGATTCAAAGGAAGTTTTAAAATAGTTTATAGATTGAGATGCTAATAATACAATTATAATGAAAGCTTGTTTGGTACAGTAATGTAAGAATAGGGCACTCTAACTGTAATGTCCCGCTCCGCATGGCGCATTACGATGAGTCAAAATTTGGAACAAGTATTGATTCAAGTTTAGTTTCATGTGCAGACTTTACGGAGAACTTTCTGAGGTCGATATCTCTCCCCGATGTAGGCAAAAGCACAGAGTTACCATCGTAGATGGACCAGTGGGTTAGTTCAGAGCAGTACAGAGTTAGCGAGATTTCAGGATGGTGCAGTCTTCCTTAATCCGGTCGGGTCGAACGATTGAGAAGCACAACTTGTTTGCATTGTTATACCAGTTAAGTAAATCATGCTCCGCATCATACCACATGGGGATAGGTTGTATCGACTCGACGAAGCGATAATATACATCGACTCGGCAGAATAGCAGGCAGATAAGTATAGGTGGGCGGACTCTGACCCTTCACCTCTACTCCTTCATGCCTTAACAAAATACATCAGTTGCGTGCTAGCAATATCATAGATTCAACGTGCGTGGCTCGGAGAAACAGAAGTCGTAACATATATTGAATACTAAGATAGAACAATGAAACAAAGTATATATGTCACTACCATATTTCTAGATAGGGATATTTTTTGTCCATTCATATTTTTATATATATTATGTTGGTATTATATATTAGATATAGTATTTTATTTAATGATTATGGACTAGCCTATTTATTGGACTTGACCTTAGTGGACCTAATTAGACTTGTCATGACACTTGAACCCAACCATTGGACTAGGCCCATAGACTCAACCCTCTTCATTAGTTAAGGGATTAGAATTAATTATTCATTAAAATAGAAGCTTCCTAATTTATCCCTCCCTAAGTAAAGACCTACATAACAACTAGTGGGGGCATTTTGGACTTTGCATGGTTGCTTGGGAGAGGGGCAAACGGCCGGCCACTATAGGAGGGTCTCTCTCTCTCTCTCTCTCTCTCTCTCTCTCTCTCCTCATTAATTCATTCATTCTAGATCCCGAATTGTGTTCTTCTCTAAATCACATCATCCCTCCATCAAATTTAACCCAATTTACTCCTATTTCCTTCCTTTTTTCATCAATCAAGGAGCATTGGAGCTTTGATTGCAAGGAGCACTTGGAGAGAAGAATTTGGCAAGAAAATTATGACCAGATTGTGTCCATTTGAGCAATTCATTGGGAATCTATCTTCCAATGAATATAATTCTGAATTTTCTTTTATTCTAGGCTATAATTCATGCATGTGACCATTAGAATTTCTTCCATGGCTTAGGACTACCCATAGGAGGAAGAACTAGGTCCAATTGATCTCTATTGTGACTTTTACAAAGGTTTTTATGCCCAATTAGGAAGAATTATGAAATTGATGCATCAAGTGTGTGTCATGAGACAAATTTGGTCTAATTAGACTTAGATCGGAGTTGTGGGACTAGCTACGTGTCCACAATTGGATACGAGTAGACCGTATCACGATACTCCATGATACAGGAGTCCAATTTGGGTATTATGCATGGTTAGTATAAATTCTCTTCAATTTTAATTTTAAATAGTTGCAATAGTTATTTGTATATGCAATTTATATATAATTGATTGCTATTGAAAATTGGGGAGCTTTGGTTGAGTTTGGGATGCGTATCATGAGCGTATCCTAGCATATCCTTATCGTGTACTACAAGTGTTTGTTAGAATGTCTAGTTGATCATTTTAGTTTAGTATTCAGTTTTGCATATATATATATATATATATATATATTAGTATATTCGTTATTAATTGATAAGGCGTGTGAGTGTATATAGATATTAAGGCTAAGTGTGTGAAGTACATGGGTGTATGTGTAACTGAACTGTCTTAGTGAGGAGCACATCAGTGGTTGTACATTATGTTGAGGTGATGATCATTTAGTTTTCGGGGAAACTGACTGTATGTGAAATGAAGGATTGGCATGAACTGAGTATTGTTGTGTGCAGTGTGTGTGTCGAGTGTGGGAGATGCTGATTAGAGCAGCAACAATAATCAGTACCAAGGAAGCTTCAGAGTTCAGTAAAAACTAAACATTAGTTGATGCATATAGAGAGGGGTCGGGTTATGAGAACCCAGGTGACTTCAGTGCATTGAGTACACTGAACTAAGCATTTCATTTCCTGCAGCAATGCTATGATGCAATGCAGTCTTGGCAGCAGCAAATGCATGCCTTAGTAGCAGCAACAAGAGTGTTTGCTTGAGGTTAATACTGAGAGCATCAGTATTTGACTATATTATGCAACAAAGATCAGTTAGCAGTAGTGATTATGAAAGGCAGTGTATTAGTAGGTATAAGTATCAAATATTGTTTAATAGCTATGATAAGTATCACAGTTGGATCTGCAGGTAAGGGGGAGGTACTTGTATCAGGTTTATAAAGCATGTATCAGCAGCAACAGTAAGGATTTAGGTGGAGATCGAGCTTATGGTGTCAGTGTTATGCACAGTTGGAGTTGGAGTCTAGGACTGTATGTGAGTATCTTGGTGGCTCAATTGCAGTGGTATGTAGGAAAGTTGGATAGTTAGTATGGTTAGTTGAAGTATTTGGTAACACCTTATATTAGCAAGGTATTAAGATAACTAAGGTATGTAAGGTAATAGTTAAAGTATTGTAGGTATCCTAAATGAGTGTTAATAAGTGAGGTATCTTAGTTAGGCTAAGATATTAGTTAAGTAGCAGGATATTAATATGTTGCATATGATATCATAGTAAATAAGCTATATAAATACTAATTTTAGCTAGTTAGCTAATACCTTCAAGTTATAAACCTAAAAACCTAAGTATCAACTAGTATATCCTTATTTTAGACCGAAAATTAAGCTAACACCTAGTTGAGGCCTAGTTTGACTAGTATGACCTAGAAAACAAATTTTAACTCATTTAGCATATTTATCACTTTATTACACCCAAGTGACATGATATTCATTTATAGGTTTTTGTGACACCAGCTCGGATATCGAGATATATCATTTGTTCAGGACCACAAACGAGTACATTTTACTATTAGTTTTTATTTCATGATAGTTTATATATCACTTATTCTGGAACTGATATACCTAATTCTGATACATTGTTATACGGACTGGTACTATATGGATCATGTTAGGAGATGTTATCCCCTTACCATGTTCAATGGGTACTCTTTACATATGTATTTTATCGTGTGCATCAGGTATTATTTTTTATGTACTTCATATGCTCTCACTATCTCATGTGCTAGTGTGCTTATATTATAATCATGTGAGTAACATGTCATGATTGGATCTATGAGTATTGGTTAGGGTGGGGGAGTAGAAGTTGGTTATGTGATCAATCTCTTAGCGTAATCATGTGTATGTCGATTATACACTTCACGTATAATCGAGTTACCTTAGAATAATCATGTGCAACCCAAGCCGATCACATATCGAACTTGTGCTCTAAATCATATAGACTGTATTCTAGTTTCTCTTACTTATAATTTATTTTATATTTCATGTATTTATCTTTCAGTACCTATGGTATTTATTTGAATATTTCAGATGTATTTCCACGCCGTATTTCCACTTCCTACTGTATCTTGTATTCTTTTATATTACTTATCATATATTTGCTACCATGAATTTGGAACTACTTTCAGAGTTTGTACTTTGCTTCAATCCTGACTAGATATTTTTTTTCCAGATGATTAAGAGTTGTGTCCCACATACTGCGGGCCGCAAGATGGAGAGCCATCTGAGATTGCACCTTTAGAGCAGGATGACATAGTGCCAGATGTCGAGAAGATTTAGTTATTTTATTATTATATTGGATGTGACCATATCTTAGATATTTTATGTGTTGTATATATATTGAGACTTTGTATTGTGACTTGTTACTCTTTTTGACTATTCTATATCGTGCCATATATTTCTCTAGTTTATGGTGATTGAGTATTGATTATCATATTGTTCCCCCATTTGGAGTTGAGATATCATTGACAGGTACATTATATATATTGTGTGAGATATTTACATAGTATAGTTGAACTAGACAGCGTTCTACCCAATGTTGTAGAATAGGCTGAACGTACCTACGTACTCGTGCCCTTACATTGGGTGTGGATCGTGACAATATCAAAGTGTGCATCAAGAGCACGAGTATCGAATGAAAATGCTTCGTCATACAGTACGGACAGTTGTTGTACAATGCTACAAAACTGCCAAAATACTAAAGGTGAAAGCGTGCATCCGTGCACGAATATCAGGCAGAATGCTTCGTCAAGCGAAGAGTGCAGTTGCTGTTCAAAATCGTACAACTGTGTCGAAAGGGGGCATGGTGCCTACGGAACTATCGAAAAAGGGTATGGCGCCCATGAAACTATCAAATGTGGCATGGTGCCTTGGTTGTTGGGGCCTACGGGTCACCAACAGAAAAATGATTGGAAGAGTAGCGGTGCCACGAGTATGGTATGGTGGAGCGAGAAGGCCTTTGTACGCGTACTCTTGGCCTTAGTTGTACGCTATGATTGGCCATTACTTCTGCTAGATATCAAGAATGCATTTCTCTACGGGAATCTTGACGAAAAAGTGTATGTGGTGCAATCTCCCAAGTTCGTTACAAGGAAGAGTAAAGTGTCATATGAGGAAGGCCCTCTATGGTCTCAAATAATCACCTCGTGCATGGTTTGGTCAATTTACACATGTTGTTACTGTAACAGCCTACTTCGCTCAGTTCTGTAAGATAACTCAAATGGCATATCGACACTTGGACTTGGAGTTTTCAGTGGTTCACTCGGAGTCTAGCTTGGCTGAGGCAAGCCCTCGTTCAGGTGGGTGGCTACGATAAACCTGTCTTTGCTTGGCCAACACACCTAAGAATTTGGATATACATGCTAGATCGCTAGACGATAACCCCTTGCATGCTAATAAAAATACAACGCACCTAGTTAAGAGAATAATCCTATCTTGTATTGTTGGTGTTGGAACATGGAAATGAACTTGTATAATGTTAGTTCCTCGTACTATCCCTTAGACCCGTGCTAGGATAATCGCTTATGTTCTAAAGTATAGCTTTGCCGCATGATCCTTAAAGTTATATTCATATTATTTTAATGCTTTGCTGCTTTACATATTCGCTATGCTCGTCACTTTATGCATGCCACGAATCAATGTACTTCACTATCTTATGGTTCACTCAGTTGAGGCATGAAGGCTATCAAGATTGTCATTCTGAGTCAAGTAATGGAAACATTGAAAGTATCCAGGACCGTTAGGTCAGCAAGGCATTCCACGAACTAGGGGACTGCATTATTGTAAACTCCCTGATTTTCAAGAATTTTTAAATTTGGATTTTTTACAATTTTCTGGAATTTTTTGGGAATTTTCTGTAATTAAATTCAGGTGTTTTAATTGTTAAATAATTTTTAATTGATAATAAATAATATTAAAATATTATGAAAATAATATTTTATGGTGTAAAATGAAAAATTAGACATAGGGTAATTTTCCGAAAATTTATTGGACTACGGATGGATTTTTAAAGCCCTAAGAAGATAATTATATAATTAAACCCAAAATAAACCGGGTTTATATTAAATAAACCAAACCAAATTGAACCAAACCGGACCGGGTTCATTGAACCAATTTCTTAGCGGGTCGGATCCGGGTCCAACCCAGACCCGACCCATTAACCCGAAACCCGACCCGCTTATCTGATTTCGGATCGGGCCGGATCCGCTAGGACTTGACCCGACCCGCACCCGCCCGAACCCGCTAAGCCTCTTCCCCTTCCCTGCGAACCCGACCGCCTCTGCCGTTAGCCGGCTGCCTCGCCGCTCCGGCTACCCGAACGTACGCCGCCGCCGCCGCTCCCTCTTCCTCTCCCTCCACCGGCCGCCCCACCAGCTCCCCACTCCTCCTCTATATAAGCCTAGAAACCCCCGCCCCCTCCGGCCAAATCCCCTCCGGCCGCCGCCACCTGCAACCCGACGCCGCGACCTCCGCCTGCCCTCCGCCCAGCCGAGCCCGGCGCACCCGTCCCTAGTCTCCGCCGCCTGTCACCAGTCTTCTCCGCCCTCCTCCAGAACCGAGCCGGCCGCTCCTCCAGAAACCCTCGTAGTTGCTCTCTCCGCCGCCTCCGGCCGCCTGCGGCGTGCCGCCGCCTCCGCCCAGCTTCGCCGGCGGTGCCCCAGCCTCCTCCGGCCGGCCTCCCCCACCGCAGCGCCGCCCAGCTCCGGCAGCACCCTAGAAACCCTAACCCTAGTTCTTGCGTCGTGTCGGACACGAAAATCCCAGTTTTTCGATCCTTGTTCAGGTACTTGTATCTCACTCCTCGTAGCTCTGTTTTCAATTCCGTTTATTGCATCGCGTAGCCTGCATGACCTCCTCGGTGCCCGTACAACCCGCTCGGGGCATCGCGTCCTGTGGCGATCGCGAACCGCGATCCATAAACAGGAAAACCAACGCCATGTTTCACCCCGGAACTGAGTGCGCCCCGCCAAACGGGATAACTTGGTCACGTGCGATCTTTACCGATACGTGCGCATCGTTGATACGGACGTGCGAGATTTCGCAGAAGCTGATTCGGATGTGCGTGCACACCGGGATCAGTGCGTATCCGCGGACAACGCCCCGTATCCGACTTTTCTATATCTCGCTGTAACTTAGTGTACACACGTCGGATCGAGACGAAACTTACGCCATCGGACTCGTAGCAATACGCTGGTCTTGTGAGCCAAGTTTGGTTCGATTCTGAGAACGTTGACAAAATCGCGTGTTGTGGGCCCCACAAGCTCCACTCGACGGGCGATTTTGAGAACGGCTCATCGGAATCCAATTCTGGAAGTTTCGTTGGGTTCGTATCATTGTTCCTGACCTGTTGACACTAAGTTGGACTGATTTGGAGACCTTTGACCCTGACGCATTTTTTGGTGCAAAGCGGCCCACATGTGGACCCCGCTTTAACCCGAAATGTCATTTTTGCCCTTGTCTCCAAATTGGACTCAAGGACAGGCATTTCTAGCTGATTGATATTTTCTGGATCTGATGGTGATGTCTATTTCAGCAACCGGAGTATGGCCTGCAATCCCCGCTGAAGCCAGAGCTACAATTGGAGCTGAAAACCCAGGCAAGTGTACCTTGCCATAATTGCAGTATAATGATTCATTTTCTCTTGATTTATTTTCTTGTGACTGTTGTACTTGCTCAACCCTAGGGCCGTGTGACTTACTTAGCTTCCGATTAATAGTCGGGTGCCAACACCGTACGCGGGGTTGTGTAACGTCACCTAGAGATGGATATCGTGACATTTATATTTCTTATACTTGCCCTGTCAAGTACATTATACCCAGGACACCTGACACAAATCATGATACAGAATCTTTCTGACTATTCAAGGTGGTTCTGTATAGGATACGGATTTCATGACTTGAACATTATTTTCTTAGATCTTAATAAATGACTTATTGCATTAGTATAATCTTGCGTGACATGAACATGAGACATTATGGAACTGTGACGTGAGATTACATTGGGTGGAGAGAGAATTACCATACAAAAGGCTGAATATATATATATAATAACTTAATGGAAGTGCCTTAGACTCTGACACAGAGCTTTGGTACCGTACTGGCCCTTCGAGTGAATACTACCATGGTTTCTTTGACACTGATCCTGTAGTAGTTTCAGCCTGAGTATGACTAAAACTCTCACTTGCATATCACTTAGCTGGTTTATTTATTTACCCTATTTGTTTCATTTGCTGCATTATTTTGGCTTGTGTTTTCTGTACCTTGCTATGTCCCCTGAGGACCTGGAATGGATTATGTCCCCAGATTTAGCAGACGAGATCTACCCTGAGGTGTACGGAACAGGAGCACTACTCGGAGCAGTACCTGAACCCGAAGACGAGGTGATTGCTGAGGACTTCTCCTGAACAACTGCTTCGCCATGCTCAGTCTTTATGGCAAATAGACTTTCTTTCCTGTTTAATTAAACTCTTTATTTCCTGTTTATGAGAACATTGTAACAGACTTAATATCGGGTTATTCCCCGATTTTATTTACTTTGACTGGTTGTTGTTTAATATTTCTTTTGCTGATATTGCTATCTTTATTCTGTGGATGAGATTAGTAAACCCTGACTATTGTAAAATAGCTTAAGTGTGCCCCAATGGATCCATTAAATTGGATTTGTCCATCGGTGCGTGCTGCTGGCCATTGCCACGTGTCCAGTCCCCTGGTATTTTGGGACTGGGACGTGACATAGTTTTTGTGGTGGCCCATGCAGGTCAACAACTAAATTGTTCGGTTTCAACTTAGGGACCGAATATGCCTGCAATAAGAATAGGATAAGTTTTTAGGATCTCATCCACTTGCTTGAATCATTCTTGATATCTACATCGTATTCTAATTAATTTTTGATTTGCATCTTGCCTTGATTCCTGTGTGCCTCTTATAGTTTATTTTGATGCAGAGTAATGGATTCACAAGTAAACGACAGAACTCCAGCAAGAACACCAATAGGTGCTGAAGCCACCTACGGAGAAGATGAAGTGACGCTATTGAGTGGAGATCCCTCTACTCACCGAAGCAGCCAAGCAGATCATCAAGCTTCTAGATTTTGGCGTGATGACATTCTACCTCCTCCGCAGTTCGTTCCACCGATGCCTGTATTCCCTCAAGGGCAGCCGATTGACGGGCAACAGATATTCCAACTGATCTACGCAATGATGCAAGCCCAGCAACAAGTCCAACACGAGGCTCAGCGTCGCGAGGCTGATTACTTGAGGAACAGTCTAGTAAATGCACTGGAGCAGGCCAACCTACCAGCTAGACGGCAACCGACGGGCTCTATCACTAATTTCCGCCAGCTGAAGCCTCGTACCTTCTCAGGCAAGGAGGAGCCCACAGAAGTTCATGAGTGGCTCACCAACATACAACATCAATTAGAAGCAGCTGAGCTACCAAGGGAACGTTGGATGACTGCCGTCAGAATGCAATTGACGGACAATGCTCACCACTGGTGGCTATCTGAAGAGAGATAGCTCGGACCAGACCGAGTTACTTAGGAAGAGTTCTCCAGACTCTTTCAAGAGATGTATATTCCGGCTATCGCTCGATCAGAACTGCTGGACAAGTTCAATCGCCTCATTCAGGATTCTATGACGGTGGAAGAGTACAACGCCGAGTTCATTCATCTGAGTCATTTTGCCTCTACCTTGATCCCAACAGAAGAAGAAAAGGTTGAGAAGTTCTTTGATGGGCTAAAATTTGAGTTACAAAGAATGATCGGATCCGTCGTACCTACTTCGTACACGGACGTCCTTGCTGCAGCTCGACGTATGGAGCGTGTCATCAGACGAGAATCCAACCTAAAGAGGCCTTCCACATCAGCACCAGCCAGAGCAACGAATGGAGAAGCTGCCAAGAAACCTCATCTGCATCAAGCACCACAGGGATCTGCATCCAAAACCTTGACTCTTCCTACTTGTTACTACTGCGGCAAGATAGGCCATGTTGAGAAGGAGTGTAGACGTAAATTCGGACTGTGCTTAGGTTGCGGATCCAGACAACATGCAGTGAGGGATTGCCCTGAGCGTAGAGAAGGAGCACCAAGGGCAAACCAACAAGCTCTACCGGCACCAGCAGGACATCAACCAAGGTCCACCTCGGCACTTCAAGCAGCACCCTACCAGCAAGCCCATCATCAGCAGAGGGCACCACCTCAAGGATGCGGACAAGCTTTCGCGATGACTGTGGGAGACGTGTAAAACCATGGCATAGCTAATACGAGTAAGTTTTTATAGTTCCGTTTTTAGCATTTCTGTAGTTCGTGCCTGCTGGTTCGTGACCCTAGACTTGACCTAATAATTTAACTTGCTAATAATTGATAACCTAGTGTTAACCTAGTAATTTTAAAGTTATAACCTAGAATGTTTTATAAATGTTAACCTGGTATGTTTTTAAAAGAATAACCTGTTTTTCTAAAAACTGTAATTTTCTAGATTTCCTATAAATTGGGAAATTCTATTGCTTAGGGAAATGACTTTCCCTATGTGTTTAAACCCTCAACCTTGATTTTCTGATTTGAATAAATTTTGCAACCGTGTCATCTCTGTTGACCGGTTATTCTTTGATTGCGAGGACGCAATCCCCTTAAGGGGGAAGATTGTAAACCCCCTGATTTTCAAGAATTTTTAAATTTGAATTTTTCACAAATTTCTGGAATTTTCTGAGAATTTTCTGTAATTAAATTCAGGTATTTTAATTATTAAATGATTTTTAATTAATAATAAATACTATTAAAATATTATAAAAATAATATTTTATGGTGTAAAATGAAAAACTAGACATAGGATAATTTTTCGGGAATTTATTGGACTCCGGATGGATTTTTAAAGCCCTAAGAAGCTAATTATATAATTAAACCAAAAATAAACCGGGTTTATATTAAATAAATTAAACCAAATTGAACCAAACCGGACCGGGTTCATTGAACCAATTTCTTAGCGGGTCGGATCTGGGTCCAACCCAGACCCGACCCATTAACCCGAAACCCGACCCGCTTGTCTGATATCGGATCGGGCCGGATCCGCTAGGACTTGACCCGACCCGCACCCGCCCGAACCCGCTAAGCCTCTTCCCCTTCCCTGCGAACCCGACCGCCTCTGCCGTTAGCCGGCCGCCTCGCCGCTCCGGCTACCCGAACGTACGCCGCCGCCGCCGCTCCCTCTTCCTCTCCCTCCACCGGCCGCCCCACCAGCTCCCCGCTCCTCCTCTATATAAGCCTAGAAACCCCCGCCCCCTCGGGCCAAATCCCCTAAGGCCGCCGCCACCTGCAACCCGACGCCGCGACCTCCGCCTGCCCTCCGCCCAGCCGAGTCCGGCGCACCCGTCCCTAGTCTCCGCCGCCTGTCACCAGTCTTCTCCGCCCTCCTCCAGAACCGAGCCGGCCGCTCCTCCAGAAACCCTCGCAGCTGCTCTCTCCGCCGCCTCCGGCCGCCTGCCTCATGCCGCCGCCTCCGCCCAGCTTCGCCGGCGGTGCCCCAGCCCCCTCCGGCCGGCCTCCCCCACCGCAGCGCCGCCCAGCTCCGGCAGCACCCTAGAAACCCTAACCCTAGTTCTTGCGTCGTGTCGGACACGAAAACCCCAGTTTTTCGATCCCTGTTTAGGTACTAGTATCTCACTCCTTGTAGCTCTGTTTTCAATTCCGTTTGTTGCATCGCATAGCCTGCATGACCCCCTCGGTGCCCGTGCAACCCGCTTGGGACATCGCGTTCTGTGGCGATCGCGAACTGCGATCCAAAAACAGAAAAACTAACGCCCTGTTTCACCCCGGAACTGAGTGCGTTCCGCCAAACGGGACGACTTGGTCACGTGCGGTCTTCACCGATACGTGCACGTCGTTGATACGGACGTGCAAGATTTTGCAGAAGCTGATTCGGATGTGCGTGCACACCGGGATCAGTACGTATCCGCGGGCAACGCCCCGTATCCGACTTTTCTGTATCTCGCTGTAACTTAGTGTACACACGTCGAATTGAGACGAAACTTGCACCATCGGACTCATAGCAATACGCTGGTCCTGTGAGCCAAGTTTGGTTCAATTCTGAGAACGTTGACAAAATCGCGTGTCGTGGGCCCCACAAGCTCCACTCGACGGGCGATTTTGAGAACGGCTCATCGGAATCTAATTCTGGAAGTTCCGTTGGGTTCGTATCATCGTTCCTGACCTGTTTACACTAAGTTAGACTAATTTGGAGACCTTTGACCCTGACGCATTTTTCGGTGCAAAGCGGCCCACATGTGGACCCCGCTTTAACCCGAAATATTATTTTTGCCCTTGTCTCCAAATTGGACTCAAGGACAGGCATTTCTAGCTGATTGATATTTTCTGGATCTGATGGTGATATCTATTTCAGCAACCGGAGTACGGCCTACAATCCCCGCTGAAGCCAGAGCTACAATTGGAGCTGAAAACCCAGGCAAGTGTACCTTGCCATAATTGCAGTATAATGATTCATTTTCTCTTGATTTATTTTCTTGTGACTGTTGTACTTGCTCAACCCTAGGGCCGTGTGACTTACTTAGCTTCCGATTAATAGTCGGGTGCCAACACCGTACGCGGGATTGTGTAGCGTCACCTAGAGATGGATATCGTAACATTTATATTTCTTGTACTTGCCCTGTCAAGTACATTATACCCAGGACACCTGACACAAATCATGATACAGAATCTTCCTGACTATTCAAGGTGGTTCTGTATAGGATACGGATTTTATGACTTAAAAATTATTTTCTTAGATCTTAATAAATGACTTATTGCATTAGTATAATCTTGCGTGACATGAACATGAGACATTATAGAACTGTGACGTGAGATTACATTGGGTGGGGAGAGAATTAAAATACAAAAGGCTGAATATATATATAATAACTTAATGGAAGTGCCTTAGACTCTGACACAGAGCTTTGGTACCGTACTGGCCCTTCGAGTGAATACTGCTATGGTTTCTTTGACACTGATCCTGTAGTAGTTTCAGCCTGAGTATGACTAAAACTCTCACTTGCATATCACTTAGCTGGTTTATTTATTGACCCTATTTGTTTCATTTGCTGCATTATTTTGGCTTGTGTTTTCTGTACCTTGCTATGTCCCCTGAGGACCTGGAATGGATTATGTCCCCAGATTTAGCAGACGAGATCTACCCTGAGGTGTACGGAACAGGAGCACTACTCGGAGCAGTACCTGAACCTGAAGATGAGGTGATTGCTGAGGACTTCTCCTGAACAACTGCTTCGCCATGCTCAGTCTTTATGGCAAATAGACTTTCTTTCCTGTTTAATTAAACTCTTTATTTCCTGTTTATGAGAACATTGTAACAGACTTAATATCGGGTTGTTCCCCGATTTTATTTACTTTGACTGGTTGTTGTTTAATATTTCTTTTGCTGATATTGCTATCTTTATTCTGTGGATGAGATTAGTAAACCCTGACTATTGTAAAATAGCTTAAGTGTGCCCCGATGGATCCATTAAATTGGGTTTGTCCATCGGTGCGTGCTGCTGGCCATTGCCACGTGTCCAGTCCCCTGGTATTTTAGGACTGGGGCGTAACAATCATGGAAAGTTAAGAAAGATAATATCATGTCATCTCTAGAACCAATACTCATTTTGTACTGAATCTGACGGCTCGGGGAGTCGAATAGTTATGAACAAGATCCTGACTAGTACCTGACAAGATCCTGACTTGAACTTGTACCTAATATCCTGACAGGTACCTGTAACTGTACCTACGAGAATATGGAATACTTGAGGATATGCGCGGTCACGGACAACTTGTGCATAAGGTGGATTTTTTAATCCAGTTCCGCGGACAATCGTCGGGGCACTGGGGCCGATCCGATCTAGATGGAACTTCTGAGCAGTCGCCTGTTTCGGCGGGATGGGTGCAATGTCCCTGGTATTTATTGCTTGCATACCATCTTTGCCTTGTACTAAATTTTCCATTATGAAAGTCATGCTAGTGACCCTCATGTTCATATAGATTAAGTTGGCTCAATTGCGGTAATTCGCGTGCGAGTCATTGCATTGTGACAACTGTTCTGAGTAAACATCTGTATTTATATTTGTATCTGAAAACCTGAGGCATCTAGTATAACACACCTAAGTATCCGGGTAACTCGTGCACCTGAATCAGAACCCGCTCATGACACTCGTGTTTACTTATACAATTTTCTTATATTTTATTATATATATACTCGTGCTTGGTTTAACTTGGTTTACCTTGGACAGAAAAGGACAAATAGTAAGTTGGTAAGTCTCGTCATGTTACTCTATATCGCATGTTGTACTGCCACACGAGTTAGACTTTATATCTTTGCCATGAAGTTGATTCTAAGGAAAGACTAGAAAGACAACAATGATAGAGTGCACATAACTAATTGAACGTGTTGGATTTGTTGAGCGGGTGAGAAGCTTCCCCACCATTGTATTCAATGTACTGATAATCCACCAGATTGTGTGTAGGGTGCGGGAGAACCTTGTTCGGTGCGGAGTATCCCCTCGTGCGCGCTAAGGCGTGGAGTTTGCTCTGGAGCATTGGAGTATTGCGTCCGGAGCTGAAGCACTGCATATACAGAAAATAATGTTGGAACATCGCCTATGTATTATTCCTTATTATAAGCCACTTGACACGCCTTTATTATTTCAAGAGAGAGAGCTTGAGCGACTTGTAATCTCGGTGTAGGACCGTTTGTAATACTTATTTAGAATCAATAAAGAGCTAGTTTTGAATTATACTTGTGTTCATTCTATGCTTCCACTATATCACCTTGCAAACTTGTTATCTCACCGCCCGTTCTATGCCCAGCCTTGTATGGATGCAACTTAGGTTAACGCAACATCACGCCCATGTGAGGACGACCGGCCCTTGCGCCGCCGGGGCATGACATATTGGTATCAGAGCGTCGGCTTTACATCCTTGGTCTTGTATCAAATTTCTCTGCTTAAAACTTCGTTCGTAGGTAATACGCCAGGTGCTCTCTCTCAATTTTCTTCGGGATGTTCTATATAATAAGTCTAGCTAGTTGAATAGATCTCATGTGTATATTTTGCTTGAGAAGGACATCTATACAGAAGACCTTGTGGGTTGAGCAATGGGTGTTACATACTTGATTTGTTTGGCACTAGTATGCTTATGTAGAATATCGTTCGGATGAGATAAGTAGGATTTGAATCAGTAACTTAAGAGATGTCTATCAATGGAGCTGATTTTGGGAAAGATGATATCGTTGATACGGAATAGAGGATCGTGTTTGGATTTTAAGGATCGCATCGGTTGGATGTTTAGTGATGCGAACATGATTTCAAAGATTTTCGTGTCCCTTGAACCTGAGTGGTGTATGGAAAAACTTTGAGAAACGTTCTTTGGATCATGGATTTGGGGATAGCAATGGGCCGGTCAGCAACGCAAAGTCATACAAGAGATCAATACAAAGCCTTAGAACTTGTATAGCCTAGTAAGATTGATATCATGTATCTTGTGCAAGAATTACTCGAACGGTTTTATAGAAATTGTGCAGAAATTGGGATGATGTTGGATAAGGATTTGAAATGAATGACTTGGTTGAGGAAGAATAAGAAACCAAAAAAGAGAATTGAATCAAACAGATGAACTTCGTATTAATGATTGAAAGTTTTATGGAATTTGTGGTGCCTTCACCATAGCTTGACCGACTTCGCTATCGCTAAAGCTGGTTGAAATACATGTACCTTGGGTGCACCTTAAATATGTGTATGATCCAGATTAAGGGATATGCTGAACTCGAACCAACTTCACTATCGCTAAGCTTGGCTGAAATGCATATGCTTGGGAGATGCCTCAAATGTGTGCACGATCCATACTTAGTG
This sequence comes from Iris macrosiphon, assembly GCA_036927795.1. Lineage (NCBI taxonomy): Eukaryota > Viridiplantae > Streptophyta > Magnoliopsida > Asparagales > Iridaceae > Iris > Iris macrosiphon. The sequence continues at coordinate 159,942,608 of JAYESA010000011.1, read as the reverse complement.
GTATGCGAAACTCGAATGCAGCTACAGGTGAATATGATTGGATGTGAATGGAACTAGTACGATTGGAGGATAGCTTAATCAGGTGATAACGCAAGAAAGAGTTAGCGTGCAAGAGAATTCAGATTTGACGATATGTAATGATTGGAAGAATTGATGAATCGAATTTGATGCTAGAGATGGAAATCAAGTTGGTTGGATGATACGCAAATAACGATAAAAAATTAATCTTGTGTATAACTTAGACACTAATAATCAGTTGAACAATGCGATATAGTACAAAATAATTTTTGATGGTTATATGGATGAGTCGATGATATAGAACGCAACAAAGATTGGTGGACATGGACTCAAGGATTCTCTAGTTGATGAATGATAGACTTGTGATCAATAAAAACTTAAGAAAATGAATGCTTGAAGACAAACCTTAGATCGATGCACGAGATTGATGTTTAGGAAGAGATTTGATATAAATTATGATTCCGACGAAATAAACACATAACAAGAGATAGCTCGGTAAGTTTTTGGGGATTTCTCTAGTACATGGTTGGAGAATGAATCAAGTTAAAAATAAGTTAGCTTGGGAATTGATGCAAGTAGTTCTTGAATGGTTTTGTGAACGAGTATGTGAATTATGTCGAACGATTTAGAGTATACGATATGAGAATTATGGTTTAGAGATTTGAGCCTTGACTTGGTGAACTTGACTTGGATAGATGGATGAGTAGACTTTACCGAATTGCATACTTCTTTACTATGAAATTGATAGGTTTGACGTACGATATCATAGGATGCATCAAGGATTGTGTTGAAATAGATTTTACCTTAGGATGACTTTGCTGAATGGACTCGTATTTCTGACTTGAGATATTTTGTTTGGGTAGGATGATCAATTATTGATGTTAAAAATCTGAGTGATGCAAGCTTTGGGTAGAATACCCTGTACAAACTAATAATGGTTTGGACTTAGTTTTGGGTGAGCGTGGTACTCTAGATTTGCATATTATAGATGGTGATCGTGATTGTAACTATGACCTGGTAAACTGACCTAGTGGTTAGGCAGATACCCCCCTTGACGAGATTTGATTTGGTGTGATCAACCTTAGAATTATCTAGGTAAGACTTCAGGACTGAGGCAACAATAGTTAGAATTAGGACTTGATTTTGAGACATGTGCCTTTGAAGAGTTAGTATTCAACGTGATCGGAACAAATAATGGAAATTGGGGAATTGTCGGTGGAATTACTTGAAATCGAATAGATGGTGCGAAGGAAAGTTAAAGTTGATATCGAGGACTTGTCGGATTCATATTAGAGTTGAACGTATGAAATAAATCGTGGGAAAACTTGGATGACGCATTGAATATGAATAAAAATCATGTGCATGGAAGATATTCTTGATGGTAGTACAATACTAAGGATTTAAAGTGAATTAGGATTGACTTGGATTTTAATCGACTCCGTTCGTGGTATCATGTTGATTTTATAAGGCGAAAGATACTTGATAATGAATCGTGTAATAGCAATGATTGGTTGGGAACAAAAATGAAGTATTGATAAACAAATTAAAAATAAAGTTGATACGTGTCAAGATGGAAGTAAGTTGAAGATCGTTTGGAAAGATTGAACAAACGTAGATTTTAACTTGGTTAGGATGCAGACGATATTATCAGAATGTATATCGTGTTTAGAAGAGTATGATTATTATATGTATGAGGTATGAATAAGGTATTGGCTAGATCTTGTTCAATGAATAAATTTTTGAAAGATAAAATGTGTGGCCGGCAAGTGATAAACTTGGAAGATAGTGTAAAATTTCTAGCGTGTTTGAGCGATGGTTCCGGGTAAAGGATTGTGTATCAAATACGATTTGAATCTAGATTGAGAAATGTCACATGGAAAGAATTGATGGATATTAAAATTGAAGTTCTATGGATTTTCGGGATGTTGGTTAGGCGTAACACTGGATTTAGTCAGGCGATACCAAGTGATTGTTGGGACGTATTCATGACTCAGAAGTTAAGTGATAGAACATCGGGTGGTTCAACCTAGTTGTAGTTTTCCCTTCTGTGAGCAAGTTATAGCATACCCCTATGTGTATTGAGTAGTGCAGCTCAGCGCTACGTGTAGTAGAGATTGAGGCAAAGATTTGAAAGACTGTAAGGATATATACGGACTTGAAATGGATAAAGAAACGACAAGTGTACTCGTGGATTTAAAGATAAATATATGTTCAAGTTTGGAATAGAAGTGTTGCTCTTGGATGAGTTCTATCTTAGTAAGTTTCGAGGACGAAACTTCTTTTGAGTGGTGTATTATGTAACAGTCCACTTCGCTCAGTTTTGCAAGATGACTAAAATGGCATACCGACACTTGAACTTGGAGATATCAGCGGTTCACTCGGAGTCTCGCTTGGCCGAGGCAAGCCTCGTTTAGGTGGGTAGCTATGATGAACATGTCTTTGCTTGGCTAGCATACCTAAGAATTTGGATATACATGCTAGATCGCTAGGTGATAACCCCTTGCATGCTAATAAGAATACAACGCACCTAGCTAAGGGAATAATCCCATCTTGAATTATTGGTGTTGGAACATGGAAATAAACTTGTATAAATGTTAGTTCCTCGTACTATCCATTAGACCCGTGCTAGCGTAATCGCTTATGTTCTAAAGTATGTCTTTGCCGCATGATCCTTAAAGTTATATTCATACTGTTTCAATTCTTAGCTACTTTATATATTTGCTACGCTCGTCACTTTATGCATGCCACGAATCAATGCACTTCACTATCTTATGGTTCGCTCAGTTGAGGCAAGAAGGCTATCAAGATAGTCATTTTGAGCCAAGTAATGGAAATATTAAAAGTATCTGGGACCGTTAGGTCGCTAAGGCATTCCCCGAACTAGGGGACTGTATCATGGAAAGTTAATCAAGATAATATCATGTCATCTATGGAACCAACACTTATTATGTACTGAATCTGACGGTTCGGGGAGTCGAATAGTTATGAACAAGATCCTGACTAGTATCTGGCAAGATCCTGACTTGAACTTATACCTGATATCTTGACATGTACCTGTACCTGCAGCAACGAGAATCTGGAATACTTGAGGATACGTGCAGTCATGGACAACTTGTGTATAAGGTATATTTTTGAATCCAATTTCACGGACAGTCGCCGGGGCACTAGGGCCGATCCGATCTAGACGGAACTTCTGAGTAGTCACCTGTTTTGGCGGGATGGGTACAATGTCCCTGGTATTTATTGTTTACACACTATCTTTGCCTTGTACTACATTATCTATTATGGAAGACATGCCAGTGACCCTCCTGTTCATATAGATTAGGTTGGCTCGATTGCTTCAATCCGCTTGTGAGTCATTATATTGTGACAACTGTTTTGAGTAAACATATGTATCTATATTTGTATCTGAAAACCTGAGGCATCTAGTATAACACACCTAAGTATCCGTGTAACTCGTGCACCTGAATCAGAACCCACTCGTTGTCACGCCCCGATCTCCCGCAGGCAATCAGCCGTTCCCGCTAGGCGGGAATCACCCGCGCCAGCGCTCCCGCGGAACGATCGCTTAACCCATCCGGGCGTGATGCCGCACGAGCGTGAGCCACGCCCGTGCAAGGCCATGGTTCCATTGGCTGACGGCAAGAGTCTAAGCCACAGAGTCGCACAGATTTGTCCGAGTGCTGCGGAGTTTAGGAACGCATAGCGATTCGGTAACAGGTTCACTGAGTCGACAAATATAACGGAAGCATAGAAACAAGTAAAGTAATCTCTTTATTGATATGAAACATGTATTACAGGCGGCGTATAGCCGAGATTACAAGTCGCTCAAGCCTCTCTCTCTGAAACAGTAAAAGCGTGCCAAGTGGCTACAACTGTGGAATGATTGTACAGGCGATGGTCAGGCGATGTTCACAACTTATGTCTTGTATATGTGCTTCAGTCCCGGACGCACCGTTGCAAGGCTTCAGAGGGAACTCCTGGCCTTAGCACGCACGAAGGAGGCGTCCGCACCGAACGAGGTTCTTCCGCACCCTGCATATCAAACTGGTGGATTATCAGTACATTGAATGCACTGGTGGGGAAGCTACTCGCCCGCTCGACAAATCCAAACACGTAATACAGGTTCCGTGCACAACTATTCAGTTGTCTTTCTAGTTGCCTTAGGATCAGTTTCATGCAAACATTGAATAGCTTAACGTGTCGGGCAGTGCGCCGTGCGATGTTTGAGGAAACACGGCGAGACTTACCAACTTACCATTTCTTCTTCCCTGTCCAAGGCAAATATTGTTAATTCATGCACGGGCAAGTATAAACATACAGGAGCATAGCATATACAAACATGAGGGTCATTATTTTCAGATCGTTCAGGTGTTCAGTTCATTGATGCTATGCAATGACTCGCACGCGGATAGGCGCTAAGCGAGGATGACTTATCTATATGAACATAAGTCGCTGGCATAGCCATTATGGACGGTTCACAGTCTCAAGACACAGAATGATATGCAACGCAGGTGGCGAGCCCCGCTGCATAACACCTTGCCCCATAACATACGACTGCTCATACGTCCCGTCCGGATCGGATCGGTCCCGGTGCCCCAGTGACCGTCCGCGAAACTCAACATAACATACCTTGTGCACAAGTTGTCCGCGATAATGCAGGTCAGGGTCTATCCATATTCCATAGCTTGACATGATAATCATGAAACTTAAACTTAATCTGAACAAGCATATTGCTCCACGAGCTGGGATTCCATCAGTACATAACACGATCCTCGTTCAGATGCATACATAGCATGATTATCATTCAAGGTGGTTTACGTTCAGTATTCATTCTTGCTTAATGCATTCCCCTGGTTCGGGGATATGCCTTGGTGACCTTACGGTCCCGGATACTTACAGGTTCATTCAGGCACGGAACGACTACGTAGTAGTCTCCCGGAGTTTGGATGAAAATACGGTAACATTCAAGCAGACAAGCATGCGTTTCTAAGGAACATAAACAGGCACGTTAGCTCGGACCCGAAGGTAAGCCGAGAGAGGAAACCGTTTAAGGGACTTAGCATGCGAGGGTCTGAATATAAGCATTTTTTCATTTTCCATGTTCTAGCAAGCAATATAAGTTGGGATTATTCCCTTAGCTAGGTGCGTTGGATTTATTAGCATGCAGGGGGTGAATCACCTAGCGACTAGCATAAATATTCCAGATTTTATATGTGCTGGCTAAGCAAAGACAAGTTCACCGTAGCCACCCACCTTAGCGATGATTCGCCTCGGTAGAGCGATACGTCTGAGCGAGCCTCTGAAAGTCCAAGCCGGATTCCGTAGGGACAAGTCTGGATATCTTTGCCTCTTGATCGAGGCAAGGCGGGTCGGGACAGCTGCACGATTGCCGATTGAGACGGCAGTCCGCTTGAACGGAATGGGGTGTTATATCCCACCCAACTTAGAAAAAGTCTCGTCCTCGAGACTTACTAAGGACAAGCAGTAATCTAGGGTTGAGGCAATCCTAGACAAGTCGTTTGTACTTGTTTCATTTGGATATTCACTTGCACAAGCTTCAAAATCAGCATACCGCTTAGACTGGATCGTGCGCACCTTCGACATGCATTTCTAGTGTGAACATGTCAACCAGCTTAGTGACAGCGAAGTCTTAGCACTCGAGTTTCACCTTTTCCTAAGTCTTGGATGGTGCACTAGCTCAAGGCATCCCTCGAATAGATACATTCAACCAAACTTAGGGTTAGTGAAAATCGGACAAGCTACTAGCGATACTCTCAAGGGTTCGCACAGGTTGGCACAAAGGCCACTCGCAGCATACAACCAGACAGGCAATCATATCATTACATTCAAAACGTATTTTGAAAGTATTTAGACTTATTGTTGGAACATCCCATCGAGGTATTGAGAGAGAGCGTGTACATAACCCACGAACGAGCTTTCGAAACAGAGATATCGAATTGAAGTCCAAAGGCGTAGAAGCCAGGCTCTGATACCAAACTGTCATGCCCCGATCTCCCGCAGGCAATCGGCCGTTCCCGCTAGGCGGGAATCACCCGCGCCAGCGCTCTCACGGAACGATCGCTTAACCCATCCGGGCGTGATGCCGCACGAGCGTGAGCCACGCCCGTGCAAGGCCATGGTTCCATTGGCTGGCGGCAAGAGTCTAAGCCACAGAGTCGCACAGATTTATCCGAGTGCAGCGGAGTTTAGGAACGCATAGCGATTCGGTAACAGGTTCACTGAGTCGACAAATATAACGGAAGCATAGAAACAAGTAAAGTAATCTCTTTATTGATATAAAACATGTATTATAGGCGGCGTATAGCCGAGATTACAAGTTGCTCAAGCCTCTCTCTCTGAAACAGTAAAAGCGTGCCAAGTGGCTACAACTGTGGAATGATTGTACAGGCGATGGTCAGGCGATGTTCACAACTTATGTCTTGTATATGTGCTTCAGTCCCGGACGCACCGTTGCAAGGCTTCAGAGGGAACTCCTGGCCTTAGCACGCACGAAGGAGGTGTCCGCACCGAACGAGGTTCTCCCGCACCCTGCATATCAAACTGGTAGATTATCAGTACATTGAATGCACTGGTGGGGAAGCTACTCGCCCGCTCGACAAATCCAAACACGTAATACAGGTTCCGTGCACAACTATTCAGTTGTCTTTCTAGTTGCCTTAGGATCAGTTTCATGCAAACATTGAATAGCTTAAAGTGTCGGGCAGTGCGCCGTGCGATGTTTGAGGAAACACGGCGAGACTTACAACTTACCATTTCTCCTTCCCTGTCCAAGGCAAATATTGTTAATTCATGCACGGGCAAGTATAAACATACAGGAGCATAGCATATACAAACATGAGGGTCATTATTTTCAGATCGTTCAGGTGTTCAGTTCATTGATGCTATGCAATGACTCGCACGCGGATAGGCGCTAAGCGAGGATGACTTATCTATATGAACATAAGTCGCTGGCGTAGCCATTATGGACGGTTCACAATCTCAAGACACAGAATAATATGTAACGCAGGTGGCGAGCCCCGCTGCATAACACCTTGCCCCATAACATACGACTGCTCATACATCCCGTCCGGATCGGATCGGTCCCGGTGCCCCAGTGACCGTCCGCGGAACTCAACATAACATACCTTGTGCACAAGTTGTCCGCGATAATGCAGGTCAGGGTCTATCCATATTCCATAGCTTGACATGATAATCATAAAACTTAAACTTAATCTGAACAAGCATATTGCTCCACGAGCTGGGATTCCATCAGTATATAACACGATCCTCGTTCAGATGCATACATAGCATGATTATCATTCAAGGTGGTTTACGTTCAGTATTCATTCTTGCTTAATGCATTCCCCTGGTTCGGGGATATGCCTTGGTGACCTTACGGTCCCGGATACTTACAGGTTCATTCAGGCACGGAATGACTACGTAGTAGTCTCCCGGAGTTTGGATGAAAACACGGTAACATTCAAGCAGACAAGCATGCATTTCTAAGGAACATAAACAGGCACGTTAGCTCGGACCCGAAGGTAAGCCGAGAGAGGAAACCGTTTAAGGGACTTAGCATGCGAGGGTCTGAATATAAGCATTTTTCATTTTCCATGTTCTAGCAAGCAATACAAGTTGGGATTATTCCCTTAGCTAGGTGCGTTGGATTTATTAGCATGCAGGGGGTGAATCACCTAGCGACTAGCATAAATATTTCAGATTTTATATGTGCTGGCTAAGCAAAGACAAGTTCACCGTAGCCACCCACCTTAGCGATGATTCGCCTCGGTAGAGCGATACGTCTGAGCGAGCCTCTGAAAGTCCAAGCCGGATTCCGTAGGGACAAGTCTGGATATCTTTGCCTCTTGATCGAGGCAAGGCGGGTCGGGACAGCTGCACGATTGCCGATTGAGACGGCAGTCCGCTTGAACGGAATGGGATGTTACACTCGTGACACTCGTGTTTACTTATATAATTTTTTTATATTTTATTATATATATACTCGTACTTGGTTTAACTTGGTTTACCTTGGACAGAGAAGGACAAATAGTAAGTTGGTAAGTCTCGCCGTGTTACTCTATATCGTATGGTGCACTGCCACATGAGTTAGGCTTTATATCTTTGCCATAAGACTGATTCTAAGGAAAGACTAGAAAGACAACAATGATAGAGTGCACATAACTAATTGAACGTGTTGGATTTGGTGAGCGGGCGAGAAGTCTCCCCACCAGTGTATTCAATATACTGATAACCTACCAGATTGTATGTAGGGTGCGGGAGAACCTCGTTCGGTGCGGAGTATCCCCTCGTGTGCGCTAAGGCATGGAGTTTGCTCTGGAGTCTTGAAGTATTGCGTCTAGAACTGAAGCACATATACAAGACATAATGTTGGAACATCGCCTATGTATCATTTCTTATTGTAAGCCACTTGGCACGTTGTAAACCCCTTCGACCAATTTAGGATTTATCTTTATTTAAATTAAGAGACTAGGATTAATTTGGGTACAATTAGAATTAATGTGCAACAATTATATGTCTTAATACACCTTACCGTTGCTTCGATGTTTGGAGCGCCACACTAGCAGTTACCTTCAACCCAATGTCACAAACATCTCTTAGACATGCCAGACTATCCATCTGACCATTGTGTAACTTTTAAATACTCGTTATTGCGTCTCATCTTAGCTATGCAATATTCGTTAAAAGAACGCCTTGCATATTATATTTATTAATTAAATTAAATTTGAGGCCAATTTTATCCTAAACTGGACCCAACCAAGCCCATAAACACCATACACCCTTTCAGGAAGACAAACCCCCACCCCAAAGAGCCCTGGCCGACCCAAGACTCGAGGTCAACCCATAAATTCCATCTCCTATATAAACACACATCATCTTCTCTATTGAAACCCTAAAACCTAAAGACGCAGTGGGTCGCCGGTGGCTCGGCCGCTCGCTCGACTGGAGAAGGATGAGGAAGGAGGAGGGTGGTCGAGCTCGGGTGGCCGCGGCGTCGGGTTCTGGAGGAGCGGCGGGAAAGGAGGAGGAGGCGAACTGGTGGAGGTCAGCGCCGGGGAAGGGGACGGCCGGAGCTAGGGCACGGCGGCGGAGGGTTAGGGAATGAGGCGGAGGAGAAGGTGAAGGGAAAGGTTTTTAAAAGGGGCTGGCGGGGGTTCGTGGCCGGGGTCATGGCCGGGTGAGTCGGCCGAGGGGAGGACGTGGCCTCCCTCGGCGGAGGCGGCGCGTTATCCGGCGGTGGCGCGGGAGAAGCGGTCGCACAGCGGAGTGGGGGAGGGGAAAGGGTATGCGGGTCGGGTCGGACGGCGGGCTCCGGGTGAGCGGACCCGCCCGACCCGCTAGGGTGACCGGGCTGGGCTGAACGAATGGGCTCGGCCCACTGGGCCGGGCCGGGACCAAACAAAATAATAAGTTTAATAATAATAATAATAATAATAATAAAATCATTTAATTAATTTAATTAGTAAAAAATAGTTTTTTAGGCTTTTAAAAATAGGTCCGAGGTCCAATAAAATCCCAAAAAATTACCCTAAGTCCGGTTTTCTATTTTACACCATAAAATCATATTTTCATTATATTTTAATATTAGTTATTAGCAATTAAAAATTACATACTCACCAAAGCTCCTATGTAAATTCCTGAAAAATTGCAGAAATTTCCCAAAGATTGAAAAAAAATCTGAAAATTTAGGGTGTTTACAATCTACACCCTTAAGAGGATTGCGTCCTCGCAATCGAAGGGTAAACTATAAAGGCAAGATTTTACAGAATTAAAGAATGCTTAGGTTTTACCTGCATCAGCAAATAAGTGTAACGCTGGCGCATAACATCTTCTCGTTCCCAGGTCGATTCGTCAGGAGAGTGCTGTTTCCAAGCTACCCGAACCAGTCTGATTGTCTGCCCTCGCAGTGTCTTCTCACTGGTGTCAGGTATACCCACTGGCTGCTCTTCGTATCTCAGGCTAGGTCCCACCGAGATCTCAGAATGATCAACTATATGACTTGGATCCGTCACGTATCTCCTCAGTTGTGAGACATGGAATACATCATGCACTCCCTCTAAGGATGGAGGTAATGCAAGATGGTAAGCCACCTCACTAATGCGCTCCAAGATATCGAATGGCCCAATGTACCTTGGGCTTAACTTGCCTCTGCTGCCAAATCTGATAGTACCTCTAGTGGGCGAGATCCTCAAAAATACATGCTCTCCTTCCTTGAACTCCAGGGGTCGTCTGTGTGCATCTGCCCAATGCTTCTGTCTATCCTGGGCTGCACGGAGATGGTTCTGAATCTGTTTTACTTTTTCCACTGTCTCCGTTACCAACTCTGGACCTAGTAATTGACGTTGGCCAACGTCGCTCCAGCATATTGGCGATCTGCACTTCCTTTCGTACAACGCCTCGAAAGGTTCCATCTGAATGCTTGCCTGATAGCTGTTGTTGTAGGAGAACTCCACTAAGTGCAGATAATCTTCCCAAGATCCTTCGAAGTCCAGTATACATGATCGTAGCATATCTTCCAGGATCTGAATTGTGCGCTCTGATTGGCCATCTGTCTGAGGATGATAGGCAGTACTGAATTTGAGCCTGGTGCCGAGACTCTCTTGCATGCTTCGCCAGAAGTGAGATATAAATCTCGAGTCTCGATCTGATACAATACTAACCGGCACTCCATGTAATTTTACGATCTGTCGCATATACATGTCGGCTAGTACTTCCGTGGATTGTCCGACTCTGAATGGCAAGAAGTGAGCCGACTTAGTGAGCCGATCCACGATAACCCATACCGCATCCTTTCCACTAGGGCTTCTTGGAAATCCAGTGACGAAGTCCATGGTAATATGCTCCCACTTCCATTCAGGGATGGGAAGTGGCTGCAACATACCTGCAGTCCTTTGGTGCTCGGCCTTCACCTGCTGGCAGACTAAGCATTTTGCCACGAATCGGGCAATCTCCCTTTTTATTCCATGCCACCAGTAATATTGTCTTAAGTTCCGGTACATCTTGGTCCCTCCGGGATGAACCGAGTATATGGAGCTATGTGCTTCTGTCATCAACTCCTGCCTTAATTCTCCATTTGGAACATATAGGCGATTTCTGCACCTTAATGTTCCGTCCTCGTGGATGCGAAGTCCCGTTTGTATGCCTGCTTCGGTTCTCTCTTTCAGCCTTCGGAATCTGGCATCATTAGGCAAAGCTTCTTTGATTCTCTCTACCAGCGATGACTTCACTTCGAGGTTAGCCAGCAAACCATTTTGTCCAGGTAGAACAACCTCTATCTGAAGATCTTGCAAGTCTTGTAATAGTTGAGGCTGCTCCGTCAAGAAATAAGCCGAGGGTTTTCTGCTGAGGGCGTCGGCTACAATATTTGCTTTCCCCAGGTGGTACTGCAGATCTATGTCAAAGTCTACCATCAACTCAAGCCAACGCCTTTGCCTTATGTTGAGCTCCTTCTGTGTATAAACATACTTCAAGCTCTTATGATCAGTGAATATTTCGACCTTCTCTCCATATAGATAATGTCTCCAGATCTTCAATGCAAAAATCACTGCAGCTAGCTCCAGGTCGTGCATCGGGTAGTTCTTCTCGTGGACCTTCAGCTGCCTCGATGCATAAGCGATAACCTTGCCATGTTGCATCAAGACACAACCTAGTCCACTACCGGACGCATCACTATAAACAACAAAACCTCCTGACCCTGAGGGAAGAGTCAAGACTGGTGCTTTTGTTAGACGCCTCTTAAATTCTTCAAAGGCCTTCTGGCATTCTCCCGTCCATATGAACTCCTGATCCTTCCGTGTCAGCTTAGTCATCGGCTCTGCGATCCTTGAAAAATTTTCTACGAACCGCCGGTAATACCCAGCAAGTCCAAGAAAACTTCTCACTTCTGCAACAGAGGTAGGGGTAGGCCAGGTTTCTATAGCAGTAACCTTCTCTGGGTCCACAGACAGTCCTTCACCCGAGATAATATTCCCTAAGAATGGCACCTTGTCCATACAAAACTCACATTTGCTGAGTTTGGCATACAACTTCTCCCTTCTCAAGGTTTCTAGCACCATTCTGAGGTGTTTCTCGTGCTCTTCGTGGTTCTTGGAGTAGACTAGGATATCATCAATGAATACCACCACGAACTTATCCAAGTACTGATGGAAGACTCCGTTCATCAAACTCATAAATACAGCAGGTGCGTTGGTTAAACCAAACGACATTACTAGGAACTCATAATGTCCATATTTAGTCCTGAAGGCCGTCTTTGGGATATCTTCCTTCTTCACCCTAATCTGGTGATAACCGGATCTAAGGTCAATATTTGAGAATACCCTAGCACCACTCAATTGGTCAAACAAGTCATCAATGCGTGGTAAGGGGTACCGGTTCTTAACAGTTACAGCATTAAGGGCTCTGTAATCAATGCACAACCGTACAGTTCCGTCCTTCTTGGGTACAAAAAGTATAGGTGCTCCCCACGGTGAAACACTGGGCCGGATAAATCCTTTCTCCAGAAGGTCGTCAACTTGTGCTTTCAACTCCACTAACTCCTTAGGTGCTAGCCGATATACCGATGAAGTGATAGGTTCGGCTCCTGGAGTTAGGTCTATTGTAAATTCTATCTCCCGATCAGGTGGTAAACCTGGAAGGTCGTCGGAAAATATAACCACAAATTCCGTTATGACTCTTGGGTAACCTGAATCTTCTTCTACAGTTAATACCCTAAGAGTTGGCTGGACCCCTTGTTCTACAGCTCCTCGAAGAAATTCAAACTCAGGAAGGCTAAGGGGTCTAAATATCACTTTTCCAAGCCGGCAATCCAATGTCGCATGGTACTGACTTAACCAGTCCATACCAAGTACAACATCGTAATCAGGCATAGAAAAGATCAGGAATTGGGCTCGCATTTCTCGGCCACAGACTACTACCGAACATGATCTACAAGTATCACTAACCGGGATAATTCCACCTCCCGTTAGAATTCTCTTCATCTTCGATAGAGGTACAGTAGCTATTCTATGTGTGGCTACGAAGCTAGCAGCAATAAATGAATGCGAGGCTCCAGAATCAAATAATGCTACAGCAGGAATTGAAGCTACTAATATGGTACCTGCTATCACTTCGCCTGCAGTAGCTTCTTCAGTGACTGCTAGTGCATATGCCTGACCCCGTCCCTGAGCAGGACTCCTTTGCTGACGAGCTTGCTGGAACATTGCTGCCTGAGGTGGTAGAGGTGGCCTGGCTCCTCCAGGCCCTGTCTGTGTTGCTCCCCCAGCTGGAAGAGCTGCAGGTGGAGCTGGTCGATTCGGAACTCCCTCCCGACGTTCCGAGCAGTCCTTTGAGAAGTGTTGTCCAGATCCGCAAACCAGGCAGAGCCCCAGCTTGCGTCTACATTCTTTTTCAATATGTCCTACTTTACCGCAGTAATGGCAAGTAGGCAGGTTCTTAGTTGCTGCTCTTGGAGGCGGGCTCTTCTGGGGCCGTTTAGCAGATTCCTCTGGTGATGACTTGGACGGTGCTGCGGAGAAGGGACGTTTCAGGCTTGATTCCCTCCGAGTAACGCGCTCCAGCCGACGTGCTGCAGCTAAGACGTCGGAGTAAGATGTGGGCGCGACCGATCCGATTAACTTCTGAAGCTCGAACCTGAGCCCATCAAAGAACTTCTCTGCCTTCTCCTCTTCGGTAGGAATTAGCGAAGGGGCGAAGCGGCTCAGGCGAATGAATTCGGCGTTATATTCCTCCACCGTCATGTTGCCCTAGATCAGGCGGTTGAATCTGTCTCGGAGTTCTGACCGAGCCACAGCAGGGATATACATTTCCTGAAAGAGTCTGGAGAATTCCTCCCAGGTAACCTGATCATGTCCGAGCCTTCTTTCTTCGGACAGCCACCAATGATGCGCGTTGTCCGTCAGTTTCATCCTGACGGCAGTCATCCATTTGTCTCTTGGTAGTTCAGCGGCCTCCAACTGATGCTGCATGTTCGTAAGCCATTCATGTACTTCAGTTGGTCCTTCTTTGCTCGAGAAGGTACGGGGTTTGAGTTGACAGAAATATGTGATAGATCCCGTCGCTGGCCGCCTATTTGGTGGATTTGCATGCTCCAATGCTGCGACTAGGCTGTTCCTTAGGTTCTCGGCCTCTCGGCGTTGGGCCTCCTGCTGGGTCTGCTGTTGGGCCTCCTGCTGGGTCTGCTGTTGGGCCTGCATTATTGCATAGAACATCTGGAATATTTGCTGGCCGTCCATCGCCTGTCCTGGGGGAAAGACAGGCATCGTAGGAGGGAACTGGGGAGGAGGCGGGATGTCATCACGCCTGAACCTGGAACTTGACTGGCCAGTTTGATTGCTCTGAGAGGATTGTCCTCTGGTATCTGGAGTCGTTCCAGCTTCACAGGTAACCCCTGCTTCAAGCGGTGTACCCAAGGGGGTCTCGTCACCACTTCTGGGATCCATAACTCTGCATCAAAAGGAAACAATGAGAACACACAGAGGAATCAAAACAGGATGCAATTCAAGCAATTAAATTGAATTTTGACATAGAGTCCAAAAACTATTCAATCAATGGATGAGATCCTATAACTTATCCTATCTTATTGCAGGCTGGCTCGGTCCCTAAGTTGAACCCGAACAATTTACAATAGACCTGCATGGGCCACCACAAAAACCATGTCACGCCCCAGTCCCAAAATATCGAGGGACTGGACACGTGGCAATGGTCAGCAGCACGCACCAATGGATAACCCAATTTAATGGAGCCATCAAGGCGTACTTAAGCTGTAACGAAGGTCTACTACAAAGAATCACACTAATCTCATCCATAAAGATAAAGAAATAAACTGCATAATAAAATGGAAATAAGTAGCAACAACAAGTTAGTCGGGAAAATAATCCGACTTATGTCTGAATACACTGACTCAATAGGCCAGAAACAAAAGAGATAAACATAAGTAAATACTGAGTACGGGAACAGGTACTCAGGAGAAGTCTTCGGCAGTCACCTCATCTTCAGGGTTCAGTTCTGCTCCAGCAATAGCTTCAGCTCCGGTCCCGTATACCTCGGGATACTGCTCCTCAGCTAAACCTGGGGACATAATCCATTCCAGGTCCTCAGTGGACATAGCAAGGCACAAAATAAAATAAGCCAAATAAATGTAGTGCAATTAAATAAATGAAACAACAGGGTAAACTATGTAACCATCTGTGTGATATGCAAATGAGAGCAACACTAGTACTCAGGCTGAGACCGCTACAAGCTCTGTGTCGGGGAGCCGGTAGCAGTAATAACATGTAAAGGGTTTAGCTCTGCTGGAGAGTCTACAACCTCACAATAATAGTAGATATATATATATAACAGCCTGTAGCCTGTGTGTCTCTCCCCATCCAATGTAATTACGCAAGCCATGACCATAACGTCTCATGTCCATGTCAGCGGGATTATAGCTAATGCAACAAGTCATACTGTCTATAAATAAAATAACTTTGTCAAGTCCTGTATCCTATACAGAATCACCACGAATATCTCAGGAAGATTCTGTCCATGATAGTGTCAAGTGTCCTGGGTTGTAGGGTACTTGATAGGTCAAGTACAAGAGTAAAGGGTATCGTAAATCCATCTCTAAATGACGAACCCAACATCGCGTATGGTGTTGGCACCCGACTAGGATCGGACACTAGGTACGTCATACATTTTCCTAGGTTAAGCAGTTTAAACAAGTTTATATGAATTTACACAAGACATCCAGCGAAGTATTATTACAGGAATGATGAAAATAAAGACTGCAAGTTTGGCAAGGTGCACTTGCTTGGTGTTTGGATTCCACTTAGGTCCTGTTCTCAAAAATTTCCAGAGATATCTCCAAAAGCTGAAATAAACAGTACCATCACGCTCAGAAGGTGTCAAATAGCTAGGAACGCCTGTCCTTGGGTCCAATTTGGAGACAAGGGCAAAAACGACAATTTCGGGCCAAAACGGGGTCCACCGGTGGGCCCGTTTTGCACCGAAAAACGTGTCAGGGTCAACGGTCTCTAAATTCACCAAACTTAGTGTCAACAGGTTAGGAACGCTGATACGAACCCAACAGAACTTTCATATTTGAATTCCGATGAGCCGATCACGAAATCGCCCGTCGAGTGGGGCCTGTGGGGTCCACGACACGCGATTTCGTCAACGTTCTCAGAATTGAACCAAACTTGACCCACAGGACCAGCGTATCGCTACGAGTCCGATGGCGCAAGTTTCGTCTCGATCTGACATGTGTGCACGAAGTTAGAGTGAATTACAGAAAAGGCGGATACGGGACGACGTCCGCGGATACGCGTTGATTCCGGTGTGCACGCACACCAAGTCGTCCCGTTTGGCAGGACGTACTCAGTTCCGGGGTGAAACAGGGTCTGTTTTTTTTCTATTTTTGGATCGCGGTGTACGATCACCACAGGACGCGATGCTCCGAGCGGTTTGTCCTGGCACCGAGAGGGTCATACAGGCTTTGCAACAAAATTTACAGAATCGAAAACGGAGATACAGGGTACAAGATACGAGTACCTGAACGAGGCCTGAAAAACTGAGAATAATTGTGTCCGACTCATGTCCGACACGAGTCCTGGGTCAACCGTGTCTAGGGTTCTGCCACCGGAGCTGAGGCCGGCCGGAGGCGGGCTAGGCGGCGCTGGCTGTGGAGGGGGCCGGGGACAGTATCGCCGGGGGCTCAGGAAGTGGGTGGCGCCGGCAGCGGGTCGCCGGTGGCTCGGCCGCTCGCTCGACTGGAGAAGGATGAGGAAGGAGGAGGGTGGTCGAGCTCGGGTGGCCGCGGCGTCGGGTTCTGGAGGAGCGGCGAGAAAGGAGGAGGAGGCGAACTGGTGGAGGTCAGCGCCGGGAAGGGGACGGCCGGAGCTAGGGCACGGCGGCGGAGGGTTAGGGAATGAGGCGGAGGAGAAGGTGAAGGGAAGGGTTTTTAAAAGGGGCTGGCGGGGGTTCGTGGCTGGGGTCATGGCCGGGTGAGTCGGCCGAGGGGAGGACGTGGCCTCCCCCGGCGGAGGCGGCGCGTTATCCGGCGGTGGCGCGGGAGAAGCGGTCGCACAGCGGAGTGGGGGAGGGGAAAGGGTATGCGGGTCGGGTCGGGCGGCGGGCTCCGGGTGAGCGAACCCGCCCGACCCGCTAGGGTGACCGGGCTGGGCTGAATGAATGGGCTCGGCCCACTGGGCCGGGCCGGGCCCAAACAAAATAATAAGTTTAATAATAACAGTAATAATAATAAAATCATTTAATTAATTTAATTAGTAAAAAATAGTTTTTTAGGCTTTTAAAAATAGGTCTGAGGTCCAATAAAATCTCAGAAAATTACCTTAAGTCCGGTTTTCTATTTTATACCATAAAATCATATTTTTATTACATTTTAATATTAGTTATTAGCAATTAAAAATTACATACTCACCAAAGCTCCTATGTAAATTCCTGAAAAATTGCAGAAAATTCCCAAAGATTGAAAAAAATATGAAAATTTAGGCTGTTTACACCTTCCGCCTGCACCGTCGCCGGACCACCCTACCAGGCCGCTTGCACCGCTGCCTAGCCACCATCCCCATCACCCGCATCAACTCCATCTAACCCGACCCCGACTGCCCCAGTCGCCTGACCACCGCCAACCACCCTGTGCCACCCTGACCACCGCCTTCTTCACGACCAGCGCCGCCTTCCCCACGACCCTGACCTCCGTCCCTGCACCGCCAAGCCGCTGCTACAACTGCTGCAGTTACTGCCGCTGCTACCGTGGTTGCCGCACGACGCCGGATCCCCGTCGCACCGGAGGACTGACGTCGACGAGACAGCACCCCCTCTCGGCCACGATTTGGTAAACACCCCTTTCTTCGTTGTATAGTTGAATAGTCGTATCATCGTGTCGGGTGTCGACACAAACTAAATCATATTAAACCATATGTATATAGGTATGTATGCTTAATTAGATTGAATAGAAATTAATAGTTAATAAGTATCCCAATCATATGACCGGTATAAGGAACTTGTATTTCACCTAAAAGCGTAGACATAGACCTAGTACATTTAACATGGGAAATAATGACGTATAATTTAACAAGACGTAATATAGTTTCGTAAAACCATAACTTAGTAATTTATTCTCGTGAGGTACACGGTGACTGAGGACAGGGCACGCGTGCATCTTAGCTACGTGCACACGCGACCCTGTAGTCGATCAGTCGTGAACTTGCGTCAATACCTAAGAGCAGCGTCGTAGTTTAGTGTATGTATTGCTTTAGTGTCTGATGCTAGATTGCTATATTATATTGTATGTTTAGGGTCACTGGACCAGCCAGGAGACACTGCAGGAGCAGGCTATTGGCATTCACAGCTTGAGGACTCAGGCAAGATACCTTGCCATATTTACTGTCTAATTTAAATTATGCATTGTTGTATGATATCTTGTTGCCTTATTTCATATGACTGTGCGCGTCCGAGATTGACTCGGGTGTAGTCGACGGATGCGTCGATGAGTAGTGTACTTGACCTAGTCACTAGCAGACTCACCCCATTGGGAGGATACTCTGATATCTTTCGAGACCTGACACTCTTACACGTTTTACAGTGACAAATTCATATTGGGATGCGGGTTCGCGTACTCGACTAGCTATCGGTGCGTGTGACATGCATCACAGTTAGTGCGTAATTCAGGATTTTGTATTAGTAGAGACTTGGCATATAGATACATGGTATGCACGTCGAGTATTCGACTTGTGTACCTACATTGGTCGAGGAGGACAACTAGTAGGCGTATGGGATACACACATTGGAATCCGTAGTATCCAGAGGAGCCACGGATCCAATGACTCCCTTTATGCAGATTCCCCGTTCTTCGGAACGGTATGGACGTTATATACTATGCAGATTCCCCGTTCTTCGGAGCGGTATGGACGTTATATACTATGAAGATTCCCCATTTTTCGGAGCGGTATGGACGTTATATTATTCAGATTCCCCGTTCTTCAGAGCGGTATGGACGTTATGCCTACACCTACCTATACGTACCAATGTTGTTCTCACATTGCATTCACTTAGATGGTTAGCACCCCTTTATTTATTTAATTCAATAGTTATATATATGGCATGCTTCTATGTATTTTGTTACGTACCTTTGAGGACCTGGTACCTTTCCAGACTTGGATGAGGCATATTATCCCACAGTGTACGGCCCCGGACATGAGACTAGGTACGCTACCGCGGAGGAGCTAGAGGTGCTACCGTCAGAGTTTCCATGATCACTTAGTAGGCCTTCTGCCTAGGATTGGGAGCATCATTATCTAGTCAGCCGATGCCCTAGTCATTACTCTTTTATCTATCATTTCAGTACTTTTATTTTCGTCCTAGTAGTGGGTTTGTCCCCACCGGACTTTCTTGGTTGTACTATGATATTTGAGACTGGCGTTTATGATCCAGTATTTATTTCAGTACTTTCTTGCTGTTTATTTTGTGGATGAGATTAGATTACCTGTTGTTGATTGATACTGGACATGTTAGTATTTTAGGACAACGTTGCACTCTTTATTAGGATCCACTAAATTGGGATATCCTCGGAGAAGTGACAGCTGGCTATTGCCACGTGGCCTGATCCCATATATTTTTTGGGACTGGGGTGTGACATGGTTTTAGTGGTGGCCCATGCAGGTCAAGTTTTTGCTTATGGTATGGTAACATGCCCAGCGAGCCTGCAATAGGATAGAAATTACTAGGTCTCATCCACTTTGATTGCGTCTTTGAACTTCCTTCATATTGCTTCTAAATATCTGCATCCTGTTTGCTTGATTCCGTACTCTTTTAATGAAGTCCTATCTCTTGCAGCAAGATGAACTTGCGCAGTGGACGAGGAGCACCCAGTGCCGTGGTGCCAACCGACACTACCCAGAGAGAGGAGATACCCCAGGGACTACCTGGAGAGCAACCACCTCTACAGGCCCCGAAGATACATTGGCACGAGACTTCTCAGGACGATCCTACCTAACAGCACGAGGGACAGACTTCCCAGACGATCCCACACAGCATTTTGAGGGCCAAACTTCGGGAGCTACACCGATGCCGCAAACCGAGAGGCCGACATCTGAGGAGACACCTACCGCACAGCCAGAGGGTCCATTACCACCACCTCCACCTTATCCACCCCAGATGCCACAATCAGAGGGACAACCACAGATGCTTCAGTTTTTCCAGACTATGATGCAAGCACAGTGGCATCAGACCGAGACTTTGAGACAGAGTTTGATAGTAGTACTAGAGAGGACACCTGTCACAGCACCAGTACTAGCACCTCCACCAGCCCAGACATGTGGCACTGTAAGATGGTTCCGACAGATGGGACCGGATACTTTCTCGGGCAACGAGACTGTAGAGCAGATCTCCGATTGGGTCGCCAACACGGAGATGCTACTAGAGGCTTCACAACTGCATCTAGACCTTTGGATGACCGCATTGAGGGCCCAACTGAAAGGCAATGCCCATCACTGGTGGGATTCTATTGAGCGCAGTGTAGGCAAGAACCAGACTTGGGAACAGTTCTTAGAATACTTCAATACAAAGTATTTTCCAGCTACAGTCAGAAATGTCCTGTACTCCCAGTTCCTACATCTAGAACAAGGGAATATGACTGTTGACGCATATGATGCAGAATTTAGCCGTCTTAGCAGATTTGGTGCCGTCCTGATACCCAATGATCTAGAGAAGGCCCAGAGATTCCATCACGGCCTCACCTTCGAGCTGCAGAGAGTTGAGGAAATTTTGGCGTAAAGTAGAGTTTCAGAATTGTCTGGGTAAAAGTCTGCGTAAAGGGTTCCGTGTGTAAAGTTGGTGCGTAAAAGATCGGCTGCGTAAAGATATGCTGCATAAAATCTGCCTATCTAAAAGTTTTGCGTGCGTAAATTCTGCGCATAAAGTCTTGCTACACTTTCTGCGTAAGGCTCGCATGAAAGGTTTGCGCGTAAAAGTTGATGCATAAAATCTGTGTGTAAAAATCTAACATACGTTGTGGCGTAAGGTTTGCACGAGGAACTCATCATGAGTTGGTCAGTCAAATCAGTGAACCTGACATCTGACAAAAGTACTGCACGATAATCGAGACGACGGCTGTGATGATGATTTGCACAGAGACCCAGGTTATCATTTCGTGACATATTTGTTACAAATCGGTTTTTACGCATCCAAAGGAAAGAAAGGGAGTCTTCTGAATACGCTGTCTACAGAAATAGGTTTTACGCTAAAAAAAAAATCATGTGCCACGTTAAAAAGTTGTTTCTTGCACAGGGCTCGAGGCATATCTCTATATTTAATGCACGAGATTTGGTTCTAACTAGTTATGACTGGGAAAACTAAGATTGTGACAAATACTCTCACATCCTATCCTTATATTTTACGCTTAATCAGATTATTCTACGTTGGTTACCTATTGTACATGAATCATCAAGTTTTACGCAGGGGCAGTTATCTACGTGGGTTGCATGATGTGTCATACGCAGGATTTAGAAGTCTAAGGAAACGTAGTTTAGCAGTTTGTCATATCCGCAGCGTAAAGTAAACAATATTCTGCATAGTTTGGTTTTTACGCCAACAAATTGGTTACTCTACATAAAAATAGAGGTCCCTGGTCTCAGCGTAAAGGGTTCCTGGCGTAAAACTTAAGGAAGAATAAGGTTTTAGCCAAGTATGGATGAGATCCTTATACTCTATTCCTATACGCAGGCTTGTTTGGTACAGTTACGTAACCAAGACAATATATTCATGACCTGCATGGGCCACCACTAAAAATATGTCACGCCCCAGTCCCAAAATACGTAGGACTAGGAGTACATAACACGCCCAGCCGTATTTATACGAACTCCAATATATGGAAATCATATACACACGTACGCTGTAAATGAATATGCAATCCACCAGTGGTAATATACTGTCACAGCAAGTCATACACAATCTATATCTCATCCACAACACAAATAATAAATAGGAATAAGGAGCTGGAATATAACTAAATATCAAGATGTGTATCAAGTCTGATAGTCGAGTGAAAATAAATCCACTACAAAATGACTATACTGAAATAGCTGCAAAATCTCAAAACAGTGGAAATAAATCACAGATACTCTTAGGGTAAGTCTTCCTCAGTCAGGTACGTAGTGTCAGGTCCAGGTCCATACTCCTGTGGGTACTCCTGCTTGTCCATATCTGGAAAGGGACCAGGTCCTCAGAGAGACGTAACAAGATACATATAAACATGCCAATAAAGTACTGAAATATAAACATCCAAGGGGTCGCCTAACCGTCTAAGTGAATGCAATTTGAGAACAACTTTCCAACATGTGGACTATCTGGCCATAAATGGGATTGACATGATTCTCTCGGAGAAGCAGAGGCCTATAAAGCATGTCGTCTTTTGAACGACAGAGGCCTCCAAGTAGTATAGGGGTCATCTCGCGTATCTCCGGTGGAGTGTATGGGTTACATATAAGGAGAGTACAAATGAGCCCAAATGTCTTACTTGTTGTTCTCTCCATCTCATGCTCTAAGCATACCACATCCATGATACGATAAAACCTCTAAATAACTACCAGGTCTACTAGCATACAAAGTTTCTATCAGCAGTCATCCCTAACGCACGGCTTATACATACAGGAGGCCAAACCTGTCACGCAGTCCGTGATCTATATGAGACTCACAACTCGTGTAACAACTGTGTTACAGTCAATGAAACATAGAATGCCTCATAATAATGGGGTGGTCTCATAAATTAGGTCCAAAATCTACAGAAATAAACATATGGTACGACGACATCGTCGTTGTACCCAAGTTTCCTTGGACGCACAATTTATATAGCAATAATTGAACTAAATAAACAAAAATAAATATGCATGCATCATATGGAATGTAAATTCAGTTCAATGGCAGGGTATACTTGCCGAGCAAGGTTTCCTTATAGTGCAAGCATCCACAAATGTGTTAAGTTCAAGTAGTAAGGTTTAGGGTTTTGGGGTGTATTGCATGGATATATATAGAGAATAAGAGACGGTGGGGAAACTTAGTGTTTAAGAAAACTAAAACTACTGCCGCTGCTGTTTCTTTCTTTTTATTGGTTATGGTTTCGGTTGAGGGGTATTTAGTAATAATAGTGTTTAAGGAGTGGTAGAATGAAAAGCTTACACGTGTGGGAAAGCAAAGCAAAGTAAAATTGGGTTTTGCTTCTGTTGTTGATATTTTCTTCTCTCAATGGGTTGTGTTTTGGGTTTTACACGCAGTGAAAGGAAGAATTTATGCGGGGTGAACTGCTGCTGCTGAGGAGTTTTACGCGCGGAGAAAAATATAGGTAGTGATTTTGTTACTGCTGCTGCTGCTGTTTACGCGCGGTAAAATATACGCGGGGTGATGAGCTGCTGCTGATTAACTCCTTACTTTACGCGGGAAGGGTGGTTAACGGTTTGCGGGTTTTGGATTTGATCCAATAGGAAATTCTATTTTCTCTATTTTAGCTCATAATTACTATAAATAATAAATTACATAATTAATAATAATATAGGAATACGATTTTCAGAATTAGGGTTCTTACAAGCTTGGGTAGAACACCCCATGCAAATGAAGAATGATTTGACCCTAGGAATTGGGGCGAGCATCGTACGACGAATTTGCACGATGTATCGTGTGTTTGAACATGTACCTATGACCTTGTGAGATAACCTAGAAATTAGGCAGACGACCCTGTGCCGAGTGAATGAACCTGTGTTACCGACTTTACCATATTGCTTGAATAAAGCTTCACAACTGGGGCAGCAAAACTTAGGGTTAGACTTAAAAGGTAACGTGTGCTAAGTTTGACCCAAACGAATGGACGCTAGTCGGTAAACCGAATAGATCGTGCTTAACAGTAGTGCAAAATGCTTGAAACTTGAGTTGGAATGGAAAATGATATGGAATTGAATTGACCATATTAGAGGTATCCTCGTGATTCAATAAGCGAACCCTGAGATTTTTGCTAGTAGCTTGTCCGATTTTACTACATCTAAGTTTGGTTGAATGCATATGTTTAAGGGACGCCTTGAACGTGTGCACGATCCAAGACTCAATGAGATGTGAAACTCGAGTGCTAAGACTTCGCTATCGCTAAGTTGGTTGACATGCATGTGTTTGAGGGACGCTTCGAATATATGCACGATCCAGACTCGCGATATGATAGCATCCAAATGCTAAGTGCAAGTAAATATCCATATGAACAAGTATAATGACTTGTATAAGTTTGCCTCAGCCCTAGATCGTTAATCAAGATCGATTGGAACGTACTCCGCGTTAAGCAACATGTCCCGCGCTAAGGCGCAAATGAGACTGACTCGGCATACATGCTACACGGCATAAGAATCGAGTAGGAGATTATGTTCAAAATTGGATCTAGTGGTACCAATTGATACGCATGGCATTGATTCGATAGTACGATAGAACGGCTTGCCCTCAGGAAGTCTCGAGGACGAGACTTTTCTGAGTGGTGTATGATGTAATACCCCGATCCGCTCAAGCGGACTGCCGATTCAAACGACAAAAGTGAAATGTTCCAACCCGCTTTGCTCAAGCGAGAATACTCGTTTGAGGCAAAGGATATCCAGACTTGGCCCTTCAGGAGTTCCGGCTTAGGCTTTCAGAGGCTCGCTCGGAGTATCGCTCAACCGAGGCGAATCATCGCTAAGGTGGGTGGCTACGGTGAACTTGTCTTTGATTAGCTAGCACACTTAAAATATGGAACGATATATGCTAGTCGCTAGGTGAATCACCTCCTGCATGCTAATAAGAATACAACGCACATAGCTAAGGGAATAATCCCAACTTGTATTGCTTATGCTAGAACATGGAAATAAAACTTTGCTTATAATCAGACCCTTGTATGCTACCTTTGCCTTGTGCAACAAGACCCAGCTATGCCTCGAGTAGAACGATATGTATATGCTCTTCTTAGTGCACTGTTCACCTGTTTGCACTGCACGACCCTAGATCATGTCGCTCGTTAAGTCCCTTTATGATTTTACTCCTCGGCTTACCTTCGGGCCCGAGCGAACGTGAATGTTTAAGTTTTTCTTGTGAATGCATGCTTGCCTGCTTATATATTGCCTCGATTCAATACTTGTCATATAAATGCATGCCCTATCTTGCCTTGTTTTCATCCAAACCACCGAAAGACTATCTAATAGTCGTTCAGAGCCAAGTATATGAACATTGAAAGTATACGGGACCGTTAGGTCACCAAGGCATTTCCTGAACTAGGGATTTGCATCAATAGACAGTCAAGCAAGATAACAACGCCTCAGAGGAAAATGATACTCGTCTTGTACTCAATCTAATGGCTCAGGGAGACTATCCAAGACAAATCATGCTATGTGATTATCTCATACTCGTATTGCCTTAGATTATTTCAAGCCATGTGAACACTGAACAAGAATCATGTCATGTAAAGCAATAAAAATCATAGCTCGTGGAGCATACTTGTCCTGAACAAAATCGAGTTATCCTCTGAACCTGAAACCAAGCCCGCATGGTCACGGACAACTTGTGCACAAGGGGGATTACAACATCCCATTCCGCGGACGGTCTCGAGGCACTAGGACCGATCCGGTCTAGACGGACTCAATGTTGTTCTCTCCTTGTTTATGGGGACGATGCGCAATGTCCATGTTATTTTATCGTTCACACCATTCAGATTTTCCCATACTCATTGAGAGGCGTCTCTATATGTTTGGTGGGATGGCTTGCAAGGCCCTGTTGAAAGTCTTTCAAACAATCCGCTAGTGAGACAAACGTCCTTTATGGCGCCCTGCCAGTGACTCTCCTGTTCATATAGATAAGTCATCCTCGCTTAGCGGCAATCCGCGTGCGAGTCATTGCATCATAGTTAATAAACTGAATCACTAAAGACATCATTTGCAACACTTCTGGATGAACTATATGCTCGTGCACCCGATATGAAATCTCGCACTGAAATATTGTGTTTGCATATGCTAATGTCCTGATTCAATATGTATATGCTTGTGCTTGAATTAACTTGGTTTGCCTTAGACAGGGAAGGACAAATGGTAAGTTGGTAAGTCTCGTCGTGTTTCCTCTTATATCGCACGACGCACTGCCACACGAGTTAAGATATTCAATATTATCATGAAACTGATCCTAAGGCAACTAGAAAGACAACATAATAGTTGGTGCACGGAACCTATATTACGTGTTTGGATTTGTCGAGCGGGCAAGTAGCCTCTCCACCAGTGCATTCGTGTACTGATAATCCACCAGGTTGTTTGCAGGGTGCGGGAGAACCTCGTTCGGTGCAGATGCCTC
This sequence comes from Iris macrosiphon, assembly GCA_036927795.1. Classification (NCBI taxonomy): domain Eukaryota; kingdom Viridiplantae; phylum Streptophyta; class Magnoliopsida; order Asparagales; family Iridaceae; genus Iris; species Iris macrosiphon. The sequence continues at coordinate 159,916,235 of JAYESA010000011.1, read as the reverse complement.
CTTCGTGCGTGCTAAGGCGTAGAGTTCACTCTGGAGCCTTAGAGCATTGCATCCGGAACTGAAGCACATATACAAGACATAATATTGGAACATTGCCTATACATTATTCCACAAATGTAGCCACTTGGCACACTTTTACTGTTTCAGAGAGAGACTTGAGCGACTTGTAAACTCGGCTATGCGCCGCCTGTAACATTCTTTATATCAATAAAGAGTTTGATTTACTTCTACTTGTGTTATTCAATGCTTCCGCTATTGTCGACTCAGTGAACTTGTTACCAAATCGCCTACGTGTTTATAATTTTGCTGCACTCGGACAATCTGTGCGACTCTGTGGCTTAGACTTCTTACCGCTAGCCAATGAACCACGGCCTTGCACGGGCGCGACTCACGCTCGTGCGACATTACGCCAAGATGGGCCGAAGCGATCGTCCCGCGGGAGTGCTGGCGCGATGATCCTCGCCTAGTGGGGACGGCCGATTAGCCTGCGGGAGATCGGGGCGTGACACCCCTCCCCCCCTCCCCGCCACCGCGCCTCCACCTCTCACCCCTCTCCTCCTCCCCCCCTCCTCGCCACCGCCGCCCCCCCTTCCCTAACCTCGACCCCGCCCCCCTCCCCGACACCGATGCCGCCCCCCTCCCCGCCACCTCTCCTCCCCGCGCTCGGCCCCTCCCTCCCCTGTCATCGATCCCCCCTCCCCTCGCAATCGACCCCTCCCCTCCCCGCCCCCGTGGGTAGCAACAGCTGCAGCAATAGCAATGACGGCAAGAGAAGGGGGGAGGGGGCGAGCGCGGGGAAGGGGGGTTTGGACGTCGGGGGAGGGAGGGGGGCGTGTGCGGGGTGGGGAAGGGGGAGCGGAGGCTGTGGCGGGGAGGGGGGGCGGTGGCGGGGAGGGAGGGATCGGAGGCAGGCGGCGACAACGATGGCGGTGACGGGAAGGAGGGGGAGGATGGAAGAGGAAGAAGAAAATGGGGATGAGCATTTTCTTCAAAAAAAATTGGTCAAAACAATTGACCGTTAATTCTGGACGAATTTCGTCAAAAGTGGAAGAACATGTACAATATAGAAAAATTATGGGGTGCACCATTAAATATGGTAATTTTTTTTTTTCTTTTTTCTATGGAGCTTTTATCATTGGCCAATAAATAGTGTCCTCCTCTCCATTGAATTTCAAGCTGACCAAAAATACCGACCATGGCATCTCTCGCAACAAAATTCAATCTCTCTCCTCTCCGATTCACCAAATTCCATCCATGTCCTTCTCCACTTCCCCGAGCGCACTTCCGAACCATACAAAGAACCACTTCCCTGAACTGCACTTCCTCTCCCTTTTCCAGCGGTCCAGTCACCGCCTCCCCGACCTCCCCTGGTCTCTACTCCGCCAAGATGTTTGACCTCACCGCGGAGAACGTGAACCTGGTGCTCGACGACGTCAGGCCCTACCTCATCTCCGATGGCGGGAACGTCGACGTCGTCTCTGTGGAAGACGGGGTCATCTCCCTCCAGCTTCAAGGTGCCAACTTTGCCCACCTCTCATTTTCTAGGGTTTCGTTTTTGTTCGGTTTCCGTCATAAAAATCGTTTCTTTATTGGTAAATTTTGTTAATTTGGTAGATTTGGGACACACTAGCAATCTAGTGTCACACGGACACGGATACTGAACGACGCAGTACAGACACGGCGACACGGACACGGATGCGGCACATGTTTTTTTGGCGTTGAGACTATGTAACACGTACACGAGACCCTTTTTGGAGGATCCATGCTTCCTAGATTGCAAATTGGAATGGGTTCGCACTTGCAGCTTTAGAAGAAAGTAGCAACTAGTTAGTGAGGAAAGTTTATATATATTTTTGTGTGTTGGGAGGAGAGAGAGAGAGAGAGAGAGAGAGAGAGAGAGAGAGAGAGAGGTGGAGGTGTTAGACCCTACATTAGCGTGACCAACATGGTACTGGAATGCCCTTCTATTGAATTCGGTAATCTTTTGTACCTAATTGCTATACTAGGAAAGTTATGGTATCCTTGGGAAGTTAGAGGTGGCTTTAGCTGAGGATAAAGCTTTACCGAACTCAGTTGGCTCTTGTGGTTAGCGAAGAGTTATATAACCTCCCAGGCTAGGCGGACGGTCTCGGGATCGAACCGTAGGGGAGGTGTGGGTGGGTGTGTGAAAATTAAGGACAGTGGGTCCAAAAGACATGCAACGCAGTGTGCACAAAGTCCCGTGCGTTAAGTCGGGCATCGCAAAAAAAAAAAAAAAAACTTGAGGATAAGATGAGGGAGAAACAGCTGTGATGATTTGGACATAGGAAAAGGATGCCAATAGATGTAGCCGATGGCGAGGTTGGTAGGATCATAGTTGAGGAGCTGCTAGGTTTAGGAGCATACAGTTTCTAAACATTTAGAGGAAATGACTCTTGATAGGGATTAGAAGAAAAACGATTCATGTAGCGGACAACAAATATATGGGATGGGGCTTCCTTCTAGTTGTTTTTATATGAAGTAGAACTGATGTTCTTGCTTTCCACAAGTTTGTCTCAGCATATCTGATCAAGATTGATGAAGAAATGCTCCAATTAAGAATTGTGTAGTTCTCGCCCTCGACTATTACTGCTGACACTAGGTTTAAAGAATCTTGATGATTAAAAAGCTAAAGACTAATTTCTCAGTCTATAAGTTATGAGTGGGAGTTTTCTAACATTTATTTCACCCATAGACATCATTGCCAAGTTGAAACTATGAATAGTGCTAGTAATAGTAAATCAAATGAGGGATTGGTTACAATTTCTTAGAGGAATCACGCCTTAACTTGTTTTTGAATTTTTGATATTAAGATATATTAAATCTTGACACTTGACACTTCCCAGACCCTACATTAGCGTGACCGACATGGTAATGGAATGCCCTTCTATTGAACTCGGTAATCTTTTGTACCTAAGTGCTATACTAGGGAAGTTATGGTATCCTTGGGAAGTTAGAGGTGGCTTTAACTGAGGATAAGATGAGGGAGCAACAGTTGTGATGATTTGGACATAGGAAAAGGATGCCAATAGATGTAGCCGATGGTGAGGATGGTAGGATATTAGTTGAGGAGCTGCTAGGTTTAGGAGCATGCAGTTACTAAAAGTTGAAGAAATTACTCTTAATAGAGATGAATAGAAGAAAAAAGATTCATGTCGTGGACCACAAATATATGGGATGGAGGCTTCCTTCTCGTTGTTTTTGTTTGAAGTAGAACTGATGTTCTTGCTTTTCACAAGTTTGTATGAGCATACCTGATCAAGATTGACCAACAAATGCTCCAATTAAGAATTGTGTAGTTCTTGCCCTCGACTATTCCTGCTGGCACTAGGTTTAAAGAATCTTGATGATTAAAAAGCTAAAGACTAAATTCTCAATCTATAAGTTGCAAGTGGGAGTTTTCTAACATTTATTTCACCCTTAGACATGATTGCCAAGTTGAAACTATGAATAGTGCTAGTAATAGTAAACCAAATGAGGGATTGGTTACAATTTCTTAGAGGAATCATGCCTTAACTTGTTTTGAATTTTTGATATTAGGATATATTAAATTTATAATTGTTATTCTGTTCCCAAAGATTTGTTCATTTATTGAATAATGATGCAACATAGTCGTTAAATTAATATGGACGTTGGTTTCTTAGAAGGCAGGAGTTACAAAATTTCAATAATAATAGTTATTATTAATTTGATTTCATACATGTACCACGAGTTTGCTTATGTTAGAGATGCAGGCAACTCTAGAGTGGGGTGAATAGAGTGTAACAATAATATCCAATAAAAACCAAGATAAGTTACAAACTAAAAAAATATCAGCAAACAAGTATAGGAAATAATCAGAGTAAGAAGTCACAAACGCAAATACCATGATGTATACTGGTATCCTTCGTGGAAGACAGTCCAGTTCCAGAAACTCTTGTCCGATGTTAATCCACTATTTGAACAAATAACATACAACACGTGCTTTGATACGAAGGGCACGTCGACTTCTTACAACTACGTGCTTTGATCCGAAGAGCACGCCGACTTCAACACTTAAATTGAAAAGACGAACTTGGATTTCCAAGCTTTACAACTCCTCAAAGATTTCTAACCGAGATCGTACTTGGCACTTTGAAAGCTAAGGGAGTTGCTTCTTGGTGATAGAAATGTTTATAGCTCAGGGAATGATGGAATAGCAAGTGAATGAGTGAGCGAAATACATGGGTGTTTATGGGGATGTAGGGGTCCGAGTTCGGGCAGAGTTCGGTCCTCCAACGTTCAAAAAATCGAACGTTGGCACCCTGTTCTTCTGGAGGAATGAGTCAAATTAGGAGCTGCCAAAACTGGGTCACAAGGGACCGAGTTCGGTCTCTGTTGGGTCAGAATGTTTGTGTTTAGGTTCTGGAATTAGACAATTTTTTGTGAGCTTTTGGCCAATATGGTTCAAGTTTGAAACATAGGATTTGGTCTAGTGTGTGGTAAATGTGGATATGGGTTTGAACTTCTAACTTGCTAGTGCGACTCGATTTACATGAGTTCTATCAATAGAGATAGAAATACAGAATAAAATATAAAATCGAGTAGTAGCTTGATGATGCCAGTATCCAACATTTGGCATGACTTGGCTTGTCTTCTTCCATAGCACGAAGATGTCTTTTTTTTCTTGACGTCAGTTATCCAAAGATAAACAGATCCTGAAATCTGTATACCTTTCGGGGGCTTTGCCTCCGAACCCCCACGGGGGCCGCTGCCCCGTCTGCTGACCGGACATCGGAACCCCCCAGTGTGAGGCCCAAAGATGTCGTAGGCGGTTCAAAGAAATCTTCCGGTATAACACCGTCTTTGGCTTATCATGATTTCTTCACTGGATATGTCCATGTTTTATGTTGCTTTTCTGCAAATACATATTAGACGAACAAAACAATATGGCGTAGTTGTAAGTGATATATTTAATGCACAATAGGAAAATGCTACATTTAAGTATCAACATTATATTGATTGCATGACTATTAGTGATATTAGAATGTTAAACTTAATTGATTAGCCATATTTAAAAATTCAACATAATCATTGGGCTAACAAGGGAGACGATGGGCCATAATAAAGAAGAATGGAAGAAAACATTGTTGTAGCTGAGTCCAAAAGTTTCAGATAAAAGCTTTGTTTTTGTTTCTGTTGATGTCTTGTACTAGAATCAGAATGTCCTATGAAACTCCTCTATTAGACACCATTAACATACTAGAAAACATTCAATAAGGGATTGTGAATTATTAGAGGTTCTTGATCCTTAATTAGGTTTGATTTGGAGAGTAAGATAAAACACAAGTTGGTTTCTCAAGAGATTTGTTACCACCCATAAGGATTACCCCTAGTTAAAAAGTGATAAGACATTGCTGGTAAACAAATGAGGATTTTCATTCTTTTAACTTCTTGATATTGTTGATGTTGGTGTTTTTGCCTTTGGACTAGTAAAGATAGTCTCACATTGGCTACACCACCAAGTTGGTATCTCAATATAACACTTTGTATGTGTTGAGGTGTGCACATGGGATGTAGTGGGACACTTGGGTGCCATGTGGGGGTGTTTTATTAGGAGAAAAAATGATTAACTCCTCAATGAAAGCTTTTAAGCTTTTTGTCATGCTTTTGGATATTATTCCATAGGAGCTAAGCCCTAAAGGGGCTTAGCGACTCGGACTCGGACTCGAACTCGGGCTTAAGGACGCAAAGTGGCACTTTGTTGACGCACTTAGCACATCAGCATCGTCGCAAGGCGCTTGTGCGCTCGTTTTATGCGCGAGTTTTATGCTCGGGTTGCATGCGCGTGTTGCATGAACGGACCCTGAGCGGGTGCTGAACGGGCACTGAGCGGGCTATGTATTGGGCTGCGATTGTGGGATATCAACTTTGTATATTGTTTTTTTAGTCCTACATCGGAAAGAAGAGGAGGATGAGCTTCCATCCTTCTCTATATAAAGAGCCCTCTAGTCTCATTTTGAGACACCAAAATTGAGAAAAAGGAGTCCGTTCGAGTCACACAAAGAGGTGACTGTGAGCGTTCCAGAAATTCTCTTGTGAACTTGCTGGCTCCTGGTAGTAGATCGTCGATAGAGGACGACTTTTTCTTTGAGCAACGGTGATCTTCACTACCCCAGCAAGAATAATTTTATTCCGTCTTCTCATTTTTCTTTCTTGTTATATCTCAATTGCAACTGCGTTTGCAAGGAAGAACAACACTTGTTTCTGCCAGTTGGTTTTTGGAGTTGGCACTTGTCTTGAGTTTAGATCTCCGTTCAGGAAGATCTTGTTCCATCCAAACAAGCTCGTTCAGAGTTTTGTTGCTACCGTCCTAACAAGTTCGTTCAGAGTTTTGTTGCTACCTTCCTAACAAGCTCGTTCAGAGTTTTGTTTCTGGCATCTGTTTAATCCATCAGAAGATCTGTCTCAGGGAATAACAATCTCAAAGCAAGATCCGAGTAAGATGGAGAATAACCGTGCAAGTCTTCTCGACACAAGCTTTTACAAACTTGAGAAGATTGACGAACTACACTTCAATCATTTGGATGAGGAATGAGTCCTCTGTCAAATGTTGGACGTAGGTAGAAAGATCCAGGATCTACCATTCCTGCGGATGAAAGTGATCTTGATCTGACGTCGCTGGAGACGCATATTCCAAGAGAAAGGAAGTCGACATCTGATGCAAGTTGGCGCATGGAGATGTCTGAAGCTAGTAGCCGCATGGAGAAGTCTATTGCGGTTGCCGAAGAGAGACTAGCACTATGTATATACGCATGGCAACAATTAGAACATAGGAGAACTCGGCACATAAGCAGTCTCGGCGCAGGGCACTAACTGCCCATGGTGGGCTTGGTGCAGTATAGTCACTGGGCATGGCGCTCTTTCGGTGCATAGCAAGACTTGGCGCATGGAAGCGTCTATGTGGCTAGCTCTAAGCAAGGTTTATGCACGACCAGGTTATGAGCATAGGGCTATGAGCACCTTGGCGCATGTCTCTTCAAGCATGAAGGACCATGAGAATGAGGATTGCTGATCCAATTTCAAACCAAAATAACAAGGTAAAAGTTTAACTTGGTTACTTTGATTATTTAATTTGGTTGCTATGATTGTGCAGGTTAAGTCATCTGGTGTGGTTGCTGACTGGTGAATGGACACTAGTGCATCTAGCCACAGGAGCTCTAGGAAGAGCAGTTCACCGAGGTCAAGCCTATCACTGAAGAAGGCCGAAGATCTCGATAGCGAACAAGGTTCAAGCAGAGGATCTGGGGATTGGGACAATGGTTCTGGACTTCGAGAAGTTACAGTCAAAGAAGTACGTGTAGCAAAGTACCAGTGATTACCAATGAACTGATCTCAGGAAGTCCGTTGCAGACTTGAGGGTGAACATCCATGGTTGCGAGATGGTAATATCTTGACAGGAGACATACTTTGAAACAAGGCTTCAGTATCAGATGGATGTTTGAGCTTCTGCTTGTGAGTAGTCTCATTACAAGAGTTGTGGGACACCAAGACTAGGACATGTACTCTGTACCGCAAGATGTCTAGTCTATGACTTGTCTCTAAATGTGGGAGAACGGAGGTGGAGAAATGTGAGGTCTGTTCGCAGACAAAGATTACAAGAAAACCGTTCAAACGGGTAAATTGAAGTACACATTTTTTGGAGTTGGTACACTCAGATATCTGTGACTTCAAACAGTTCTCCACAAAGACCATGATGAAGTATTTTATTACCTTCATCGACGAATACTCGAAGTACGTGCTCGTCTATCTGTTCAAGACAAAAGATGAAGCATTCGAGAAGTTCAAGGAGTTCAGAGCTGAGGCTGAACGTCGAACATGGCAACAACTCAAGAGACTTAGAAGTGATCGAGGCGGAGAATTTAGGTCCATTGAATTCGCATCGTTCTGCAAAGAACATGAAGTTGTCAATGAGACGACTGCTCCGAAATTATCCCAATCAAATGGAGTAGCTGAACGGAAGAACAGAACGTTGACAGAGATGATAAAGTCAATACTGTTAACTGTGGGTCTTCCAAACTGCTTCTGGAAAAAAGATGTGCTGACGACTACATTCATCCTGAACAGAGTGCCGTACGCAACATCCGATGTCACTCCTCATGAACTCTGGTTCAAAGTTAGATCCAACTTGAATGTCATTCGAGTATGGGAGTGTCTGGCGTATGTGAAGCTTCCAGACTTAAAGATTCAGAAGGTAGGAACGAAGACTACGAAGACAATCTTCCTGGGATATGCTGAGAAGAGTAATGCTCGGAGGCTCCTTGATATTGAGTCAAATTATATCATTGAAATCTCGCGACGCATAATTCTTGGAAGATAAATTTGCAAGGCACAAGAACATTATTTTCGCGGACATTCCGGAGAATAGTGTGAGTGCACAGGAGGCTAACGTTTCCAATGAAGATGTAGTCCAAGAAGAAGAAGAAGTCATTCCAGAGTCAACGTTCAAACAAGAGCTCGTAACCGGTATCTAAACGAGTGAGGAGACAGGACTTCGGAGATGACTTCGTCACCTATCATGTGAAAGCAGATCCTCTTTCCTATGATGAGGCGATGAAGACCAGAGATGCTGTCTTCTGGAGGGGGGGCTATAAATAATGAGTATGACTCAATAACCTCCAACAACACTTGGGTGTTGGTCGATCTGCCCGAAGGAGCTAAACCAATCGGATCTTCAAGAAGAAGATGAAGGTTGATGAAACTGTTGACAAGTTCAAGGCAAGGCTGGTGGCCAAAGGGTTTTCTCAGAAGCAGGAAATCGACTACTTCGATACATGCTCCAGTAGCGCGGATGACGACCATCAGGATGTTAATTGTTATAAGTGTAATTCATAAGCTAGTTATACATCAGATGTATGTGAAAACAATATTCCTGAATGGTGAATTAACCGAAGAGATTTACATGCAACAACCAGAAGGATTCATCGTCAAGAGCCTTGAAGACAAAGTCTCCAAGTTGATGAAATCGTTATACGGTTTGAAGCAAGCTCCCAAGATGTGGCATGAGAAGTTTGATAAAGTTATAAGATCAAACGGCTACAGGTCAGTGAGACGGACAAGTGTGTTTACACAAAGTTCGCTGACGGAGGAATCATCGTTTGTCTATACGTGGACGACATGCTGATTCTAGGCACGGATCGAGCACGTGTCACTGAGACAAAGAAGTTCCTTCATCCAAGTTCAGTATGAATGACTTGGGGGGAGCTGATGTGATCATGGGGATCAAGGTCATTCGGACGAGCACTGGAGTGGCGCTGTCACTGTCTCATTATATTGAGAAGATGCTCACACGCTATGGATATCATGATCTTCCAGGGATCGATACTCCGTACAGGTGTGACAAGAAGCTGAAGCCAAATCCTAGGAAAAGTGTTAGGCAACTGGAGTATTCAAGTGTCATTGGAAGTTTGATGTATGCAACAACTGTCACAAGATCGGACATAGCTTTCGTCGTCACGATGCTGAGTCGATTCATAAGCAATCCAGGTGTTGAGCACTGGAAAGCTGTAAGGAGAGATATGAGATATCTCAAGAGGACTCAGAAGTATGCATTGCACTACAACAGTAATCCGACCGTAGTGGAAGGCTTCAGTAATGCAAACTGATGTTCAGAAGAAGAGAGCTAAAGGTCCACAGGAGGATGTCTTCTCAAAGGGTGGAGCTGTTATATCGTGGAAGACAAAGAAGCAGACAAGGCTCTCTCATTCCTCAAGGGAATATGAGTTCTATGCACTGGCGGCTGCAGCAGAGGAAGCATGATGGCTTCGGGAGCTCATGTATGATCTTCTAGTGGTTGGTGCGCATATTCGGTGGTACCGATTCACTGCGACAACCAGACGACTGCAGCGGTGGCATTAATTTTTTCTCTTCAATGGTTAGAAGAGATCCGTGCGGCTAAGACACATTGTGCTGTATGAGCGCATCAAGGATGACGTCATGGTAGCGGTTAATGTTCGGAGCTAGGTGATTCTAGCGGGTCCGTTCAAGACACTACATGAGCGCATTAAAGATGTCATCATTACAGTGGTTGATGATCGAAGTCAGGAGGGTCTGGCGGATCCGTTCATATAAGACCTTAAGCGCCAGCTGATCATGAGAACTATAAAGAAGCGTAGTACTCCATGTTACAGTGACGACACTACATGAGGTACCTTGACAGGATAAAGCCTCGGCTTCAGGCCATGTTATAGCGGCGTAACACCGCATATAGTCAAGGACATAACATACATGGGCTTGGAGGACTTTTGATATTCTGTCTTTGTGATTCTACCATAAAGTTTTATGCTATTAGTTCAAAGAGAAATCTAATAGACATCTAGCTTTTGGTTCAAAGAAAGATCATTGACTGAGAGAATATCAGGAGCAGTGGATAGTCCTTTGAGACATTGAGGGGCTACGGACCCAGAACCACTGTTGTCTACTATCTGTTCTCTGAGTAGAACAAAATCCTGTGGGAGGATGGCTTAGATGCCTTAACGAGTTCTAGAACATTTGGAATGTCCGGTGTACTTTACAGGAAGCACGATAGCACAACACTACAAAGGAGCAGATAACTCCATGCTACAGTGAGTGACACCACCATGAGGTTCCTCGATGGGGTAATGCCTCGGCTTCGCGAGACATGTCACAACGGCGTAGCACCGCATATAGGCAGGTGGCCTAATGCTGTAAAATAAAGAGTGGTAGGCAGCACTACAAAGAGATCGGTGTCCTCATGTTACAGTAGTGTGACACCACCAAGAGGTACCTAGAGAGGGTAAAGCCTCGGCTACACGAGCCATGTCACAGCAACGTAACACCGCAAGGAATAACACCGCAAGGAAGCACAAGATTTCATGCTCGGTATTTTGGCACTACAAAGAGGCTGGGACCTCATGCTACAGTGGATGACACCACAATGAGGTGTGACCTCGGATTTAGGCCATGTCATAGCGGAGTAGCACCGCAAGGAAATGCAAGGCTTCATGCCAATGACTTTTTAAAAGAACTCACCTAGAGTGCATGGAAAGAGATATAGGCCGTCTCTTAAGAGTAAACTTGTAGATGTCCAAGATATATACACCGAAATCAGGCGTGCACATGACCTTTAATGTGCAACCGGAAGCATAGCTGATGTCATTGTGTGAGTGGGAAAAATTGCAGCTACGGTGCAGAATTCAAGGCTTACTCCATTCTTGTATCATATTGTTATTCGACCAATGCAAAAGATTCAAGTCGAAGCGACATCTATCCTAATGCATGATGGACAGTCACTGTGGGGAACGTTCAACCCATATATTGAGATATGTGGGAGATTGTTGGTGTTTTTGCCTTTGGACTAGTAAAGATAGTCTCACATTGACTACACCAAGTGTGTATCTCAATATAATACTTTGTATGTGTTGAGGTGTGCACATGGGGTGTGGTGGGGCACATGGGTGCCATGTGGGGGTGTTTTATTAGGAGAAAAAATGATTAACTCCTCAATGAAAGATTTTAAGCTTTTTGTCATGCTCTTGAATATTATTCCATAGGAGCTAAGCCCCAAAGGGACTTAACGACTCGAACTCGGACTCGGACCCGGACTCGGGCTCGGGCTCAAGGGCACAAAGTGATGCTTTGTTGGCGCACTTTGCACTTAGCACGTCAGCATCGTCGCAAGGCGTTTGTGCACTGCGCTCATGCGCTCGTTTTATGCGCAAGTTTTATGCTCGGATTGCATGCGCGTGTTGTATGAACGGGCGCTGAGCAGGTGCTGAACGGGCTATGTATTGGGCTGCGATTGTGGGATATCAATTTTGTATATTTGGTTTTTAGTCCCACATCGGAAAGAAGAGGAGGATGTGCTTCCATCCTTCCCTATATAAAGAGCCCTCTAGCGTCCTTTTGAGACACCAAAATTGAGAAAGAGGAGTCCAAAGGAGTCCGTTCGAGTCACACAAATAGGTGACTACGAGTGTTCTAGAAGTTCTCTAATAAACTTGCTGGCTCCTGGGAGCATATCGTTGATAGGGGACGAATTTTGCTTTGAGCAACGGTGGTCTTCACCGTCCCAGCAAGAATAATTTTATTGTGTCTTCTTCTCCTTTTTCTTCTTTTTTGTTCTATCTCAATTGCAACTGCGTTTGCAAGGAAGAACAACGCTTGTTTCTGCGAGTTGATTTCTGGAGTTGGCACTCGTCTTGAGTTTAGATTTTCGTTCAGGAAGATCTTGTTCCATCCTAACAAGCTCGTTCAGATTTTTGTTGCTACCGTCCTAACAAGCTCGTTCAGAGTTTTGTTTCTGGCATCTGTTCAATCTATCAGAAGATCTGTCTCAGGGAATAACAGTTGATTTGTTATTGGTTTCTTGAATGTATTTATTATATATTATAATTAAAGTAGGGTGTGCTAACTTTCACCAATCAAAGTTTATTCCTTGCTGAGCAATGTAAATGAGTAAGAATACTGGACTACTAGTAGGATCCTGTGAGGGGGTTTGCTTGTGATTCTTGTAGGCAGGCAGCTAGTAAAACTACGAGAAATTTAAGGGTTTTGCTTCTAAGATTAATATTCACCCATAGTTATTAAAGTGTACCTAGGTGCGAGAAACTCAGCGCTAAAGAAAGTTGCGTGTCATGCCCTTGCTTTTGTTGTGAACAAGTGACATCTTATACAAGGGGATCCAATAGCATCATCGATCCTCCCCATCTAGGATTCGAACGACGTTGAAGCTTCCCAGTTCCGTTGCGAACAAGTTAACTGATAACAGACCTTATACATGGCCTCAATTTTTCTTCTCATACATGCCCCTTGCTTTGCTCTGACATATACCTCATTTTTGCACTTTGCGCCTAGGTCCCAAAGGACTATGGAGCCAATCAATTGGTGAGTGTGATTTCTTAGAAGATAATATCAATCTAGGGTGGATTTACTGAATTACATAAATCATAAATCGGTTTTGTTTCTTACATTTGATTTCACCCGTAAAAGTTATCCCCTTCTTAGAAAATGATGTGATATTATAAGTTTTTTGAGAGAGATTGCTACTTCTTAGAGGAAAGCTTAGATGTAAAGCTGGTGGTTTGTGTTCATGATATTACTGTAAATTCTATGATCCTGGGAAGGATAATTGTTAGGACCAATTCTTAAAGAGAAGAATCTGTTTACTGTGTTCTATAAATTAGAAGTGAAGTGGGGAGATCAAAAATTGTAGATTTGTGGACATTCTGAATGGCATGTAGATTAGATTCCTAACTTTTTCTTTTGCTGGGGAAGTTAAGGTAGATTCTTTTTTCTCTTACGTTCTGGGTGTGACTTTTTAAGTACTTGACCATGAGATCAGAATAGGAAACCATGGGTTAGGTAATAGGTTTATGTGTAATATAGATCAGGAAACTTCATTAGTTCAGTTTGAAACTTTAAACCCAATTTGGAAAGTTCTATTGGGTTTCAGCCTTTTCATTTGGAAAACTGAAGTTGTGATATCTTCTTGCTTCAGGTCAGATTTATGCGTTCGTTACAGTCCTATTCGTTATAGCAAAAGGGACATGAAGAAAGGGCAGGATTGATTACTCGTTGTCATCCGACCTGGACCCTGGTCGGATTTCATTATGGCATACCTGGTGGGATCATCTCAGTGAGGCAACCCTAGCAGGTTGTCAAGCAGTCAATTGCTGAACCATTTTGAACTTCACTTTATACGTGGACACCTTATGTCTGCCCCTCGAGAAGAGCATCCTTTGGTTCAGTGTGGATAGGTTGTACTAGTATACAAAGGGTTGTGAAAGAAAGAGAAAGTTCTGCCAGCTCTGCTCTTTAAAACTCGCGAGCTTCTCTTGTTTTATTTGATCCATTTGATATTCTTCCTTGTCATCAATCTCGTGATATTTTTATCACCTTTGTTTTTTCAAACTTTTGTTTCTTCCCTCTGATTGAATTTTTTCTCAAATTGGGAGTTCGAGATTAGAGTTATGGTGCACTAGCATGGACTTCAACATGGTACTAGAGCAACCCATGTTCGAATACTGAGGCACGCATTAATTTCAAGCGGATATACTGCTCTTGGCTCGATAAAATGGCCTTCGCGTTGCGGGCGTGTGTTTAAATTATATAAATATTCAACCCTCATCCTAACTCTAGAGTTATGGTGCAGTGGCATAGACTTTAATAGAGATCACTCGCAAAGTATCGTAGGAGTTCTTTGGTGAGGTTTGAAACACGTTTGCAGTATCGGTATCGGAATCCGTATCGGACCATTCATATGAGTATCGGGATCAGTGGTATCGACAGTATCGGTGGTTTCAGATCGGAGTATCGAATTTATGGTATTGGAAAGCAAATAATTATTAACAGATTATTAACGTTTTAGAAAATATATCATTTAGTCATAATTTTAAGTATTTCCAGTGTTGTTTCTTGTTCGTTCAATTTTGTTTGTCGAATTGACTGGAAAAGAGACCCCAAATGTCGATATTGGTCAGTATCGGATATAGGTCGGTATCGGATCGGAACATGCCAAACAGTATCGGTATCGGCCGTATCGGATCCATATCGGATCGGTATCGGCCGATATTGCAAAATATGGCTTGGAAGTTACTGATCAACTTCAATTGCAGCTTTCCTTATCAATTACCACTAGGCTTTACTTTTCCATATATCCTCTCCCTTCCAGCCCATGATTTCTTAGTGTGATCTCATTTTTTCTTCTTTCTGAATTTCATGTTTCAGTTATTCATGAGTTGCTGTTACTGAAATTGATGTTACTAACACATAATTGATCATTGCATCTTATTTTTCTCTAATTTTGGGTATAATCTGATTTTTAAGAGAATGAATCTGGATTTGTCATCAAATTTTCTCTTGCCCAATTTGACACCTTGAACCCTATATTGCACCATATTCTGAAGACATGGATCCATTTCTTAGTTTTATAGTTTCATTAGTGCAGTTCTTCTTAGTTGAATATGTAGTAACTAGGTTTATTCTAGAACAATATGTATTCTTGGTCTGTTAATCAACAGAAGAGAACAGCTGACTCCAAAAGTTTGGGATAAAGGCTTTGTTGTTAAAATGTAAATGAGGATGAAGCAATATGTAAATGAGTTCTTGATCCCCTTGAATGATGGAAATGAGGTCATGTAGCCAATCCTAAAGATATTGGATAAAGCCTTTGTTGTTATCATCTTTTGATCCTTGTGAACCTTTCATCACATTCAAAATACTGTCATAAGCATCAAAATAGTGGGCATAATATTATGTTACTTGGAAAGCAATTATGTTCACATGAATTATCGCAATAGTAGGTATATCGACCTTGAATTCTGGTTTGGTCAGTGCTTTATCTGACTTTGCGCAACTATGCAGCCCGGGTATGGATACAGGATTTCGACACAATACAATACGGGTGTGGCGATAAAACAAATCTCACAAATATAGGATACAGTATGCAAGGTATATGACAGTCATATGTCTTCTCCATCTCAGCCTCTCTCATCTCGTCTATTTGAACTGCAACAAAAAACTAGGCTAAGGTTTCATTATTTAAAGTTGATCCTTGTGGAATTACTTTCATGACACCACAATATACCTATACATCATTGTTGTATCCGTCAAATTTTTATGTTTATTTGTGAATGGGATACTCTGGGAGTATCCGATATGAATCAGGCTGCACCTTGATTCAGGTGGGTAACGGGTTTTGAAGAATCCCTGCTTCGTAGCTACACGATCTTGTAACCCGAAGTGTGAACTCTCATTTCACTAGCAATTAGTGGAACATGTGATCACACTGGAGTCTTTAGGTCCCCGTTGCTAGTTTTCTCTTTTTGTCAACCTTATAATGTTGTAGTTGAACTTTATTCAAGCTATTAATACCCTTGAACCTCTCAATGGTTGTGCTATCTTTAAAAATGGAATTGCATCATCAGTCTAGAAGAAATAGTGGCTAGGTTGCAAAGACCAACAGCCTACCAAGTGGGCGCATGTATAATTTGGATCAACTAGATTGTCCTTGCATGTTGATTGATGTGCTGTTATATTTACCTTTGTTTGGTAGGTGCCTATATTTCTGACCACCATATCAGAACAGGAAAGTTGAACCACTATGCAATCCAGTCTCATGTTTAAGAAGGGCTAATAAGTTTATGGCTGCTACTTGGATCAACTAAAATCAAGACTAGTTGTTTAACCGTCATTTTGCCACACATGGGCTTGGGACAACAATTCCATTATGACACATGGATATTAGAGGCATTTTCTTGTGAAGTATTTCATGCTCATTATGCTAGCTGTTACCATCTATATGGAAATTATGAACATGGCTCTTCTTTGCTTTGAACATTTGAAGCCAATTTTCTTAATCCTTCAAATTGCATAGGCCAATGTGTTTGTTGAATCACTTGACGATCCTCACATATTTATGCTTTTCAGAGTATGTCTGTGCTTTGTGTTCAAGACTGAACAAAAGCTCAGATGAGCTAGAACCCCTCGAACAGTAGCAACACATTTAATTCTTAATTTGAACCATCTTCCTTAGGGAATCTCCATCCCTCTCAAATTCTCAGTCAATTGTGTGGGCCCAGATTATATGGCTTCCGTCCTTTTAAGAGGGGGAAAGAATGATCTCTTTGAGACATCAGGTATCCCTTTCGAAGAAACCATCTCTACTGTAAATACTTAAAACTCATTTCAACCTCGTGAGAACTTTATGAGCAAAAAAAAAAAAAAAAGGAAAGAAAAAAGAATGGAAAAAGAAGAAGAAGAGGTGTATGTACAATCAAGTGAAGCAATTGCCATTTTCGATAGGAGCATTAGATGAGTCTTATCAAATGCCCAAATCCATTTCAGCTGTGCAGTCCTGCAGGTTTGAATTTGAAGAGCTGTGCAAACAAGGATTTGATTCTCTGAATGGAAAGATCACATGAAGATGACATCTTTACTCTAGGATGTGGCATCATAACTACAGGGCAAGACAAGTTCTCAATAGGAATTTTCATAAAGAAAACTTACCACAGTATTGATTACATTCCAATATGTATTATTGCACTTGGAATGTTAATTTTGTATCATGGAATAGACCTTGTTTTTCAAAATTGTGTAAACTCGTGACGGGCGGTTGGGGTGATGAGGGTTATTGAGGAGGTCCTGGGTTCGGGCCTAGGCTTCACACAAAAAATAAAAAGTAAAATAAAACAAATGATGGCTCTCTGCTTCGGACTTCTTTCCTGTCCTGAAGCTTGATATTAGGTTAGGTCCTCTTTTGTGTGTAAGGTGTGGTATTTTTCCATGTTGGATTAGCTTGTGTTCGTGGCTTTGTTTGTCTTTTGGAGATTGCTTCTTTGCTTTAACCTCACTATACAGTTAGTTTTGATGTTTGCTCTATTCTTCTCTTTTAAAGTAAGATTGTGCAATGGTGTCTTTCCATGTTTGCTTCAGTTGGGTGACTGTTGTTGTATCATTTTACTTCATTTAATGAACCGTAGTTTTACTACATCTATCATACAGGAGCATGCGGGAGCTGTCCCAGCTCAACCACCACGATGAAGATGGGGATTGAGCGAGTGTTGAAGGAGAAATTTGGGGAAGCTGTCAAAGATATCCGCCAAGTTTCAGATGACCTGCAGAGTACCGCGACAACAGTTGAAGTTGGCACAGAAGCTCTGGAACCTCATTATTATTTGCCAAACAATTTAATCCTCTTTAGCTGATAAGAAGCTATTTCTGCTGCAGGCTGTGAATGGTCATTTGGATGTGCTGAGACCTGCCATCAAAAACTATGGCGGGAGTGTGGAGGTTCTTTCGGTGGAGGGTGGAGATTGCCATGTCAAGTATGTTGGGCCAGAGTCCATTGGGACAGGAATCAGAGCAGCCATCAAGGAGAAGTTTCCGGACATCCTGAACGTAGTGTTTACGAGCTAGTTTCCGATGATCTGTGGACCAATTATAGAACTTGGGCTTTCACATGGTATAGACTAGAGAGGTTATTACACACACAAATAATGATTGTAATTTTACATGCTTGAAATCATAATTGGTGCTAGTTAATTATAATGACTTTTATGCATTTTGTTGAAGTTAATTCGTTGAAGTTTCTGCGTTCGGGTCATCCGTCATATATGTGGAGTAATCTGGTGCCGTTTCTGAGCATGTGTAAGCAGTGTGATTGCACATGGCCCGGCCCGGCCCGTAAAGGGAAGGTCCCCAATTTTTTACTCTTATGTATATATAAGTAATGTGAAATATCTATTTTTAGATTTAGAAATAACATAGGAGTGTTAGAAAAAAGATCCCTTTTGTAGAGTGGTTAAAAAAAAATATTTTTAGTATTTGTACATGATCCTTAAAATGTAGCAAACCGGTAGTAATGAATGATAAATTTGTGGATGGAATTTTCTATTTGCTGCTGTTTTCATTTCTCACCATTATTGTTAAGTTGTATGTATGGGCCAATTGTTTAATGTGACCAACATTGAGAAGATTTGTCTTTTTTTTTTTTTTCTTTTTTTTTTAAAATGATCGTCTTTCATGGAAAAGTCGAGTAATATAGCCATGGTCGATGTAGTGTGAAAATTGGAGCAACTTTTTATTTGACTAATAATTAATAACTGTTATGTCTCATTTCCATCGAACTATATATCTATTCATATAAACATAAAACATAAATAATAATGGAAGTACATATCCGAACTATAGAAAGAGGCTTGAAAAACAGTTCAATCAACTGTCTATGTCGTATGTATATCAACTTAATTATCTAAATTAAAAATAATAAATTTTAACTAAACTACCTATCCTTATATTTATAATAATTTTAATTAAAATATATTTAAATTATATCTATAATAAAATTTTAATTTTAATTATTTTTTAATAATATCAGATGATTTTTTTACGTGTATTTATGTAACTAGTATATAATAATGGGAGTGCCTATCCAATCTACATTTGGGTTTGAAATGTTTTGCCCTTCTAATTTCTGTCTTCTGAACACAAACAAATCTGGCTTGTATATTAAAGTTAAAAGGAAAAGAAAAGAAAACATTTGGCTGCATATAAGAAGTTTTTTTTTTTTTTAGTTTTTTGCATAACATATTAGAAATACGAAACTTTAATAGTAAAAATCATATTAATTTTTTTTCAAATCTCTAAAATGGAATAAACCTAATTTTTCTTGACAATACTTTTTTCAGATTGTTCTGGGTTACCAGTGTTCACTTGATGATCATAGACATTAGTGGAAATAAAAGATGCATGTTAGCTTTGTTGCATGATGCGTTGACAAATCATTCATGCAGTCGTACATAAATTTACATTGAAGTGCTATATAACAGTCAAGTAAGATTTTCTATAAACAATGCTAATTGGATATTCTTGTCATGCTGTCGACGCCATAATTCAGATATAATTGTGTTTTTTATTTGAATTATTTATCCACCTCTGTGAAATTTTTTTTTGATTTTTTAAAATATTCTATCTACTTCTTTTAAAAAAAAAATGCACAACTATCATGGCCTATGACAATTAGCCCGATTGGTCTGTACCCGACCTAGAGGTCTGTTGCTCCACTCTCATCATTTATTAAATGAAATAATAATACACTATTTTATTTCGAAATTCGACAGATAGGACGAATGTCTCTCATCTCAACCACTTGAACTAGATGAAAAACATTTAAAAACCAAACAAATTTGACAAAAACTCACAATTTCTCAACATTACCTTATTTTAGGAAATTTAAAACTCTCATTCTGGTGAATTGCAATATGCTATAGGAAATTCTCAACAACTTCATATTGTTCTTATCATAATTCCTTCCAATTCAATTGAGTTATCTGCTGGGGCGGACGTATAAATTTAAAAGAGAGGGAACCTCAAATGTAAAAAAGTCCAAAATTTTGTAAAATTAAATTTGTTATATCAAAATTTTGTTAAAAATAATTAAGAAGAAAAAAGTAAAAGCTGATGTAAATATGTATATATAAATTAAATTTTATAAATTTTGGAGGGTGGGGGGAACATAAAATTGATGAATTTTTTTTTCTCAAACGAACATAAATATTTAACTAGAAAACAAAAATTCAGTGAGGACAACTAGAAAACAAAAATTCAGTGAGGACAAGTGTCCTCACTCGTCCTCATGTAGGTCCGTCTCTGCTTATCTATATTAGATCTAAAGCAGAGGGATAACGTTTTTCCAATAGACAAATTAGATGTGAAAGAAACCGCCCCCATGTAGGACCATTCCTGCTTTTCTGTAATAGATCTAAAGCAGAAGGGTAACGTTTTTCCAATAAACAAATTAGATGTGAAAGAAAACAAAAAACTCAAACTGGATCTCGACAACAGAGCATCAAGCAAGAACCATATTTTTTATTCTTATCTATAAAATCAGCTGGATGATTTCATATTATGGAATTAATTTATGTTACAACTGTTAGATTTGGATTGCAAGATTGAGATTAAAATGTAAGAGTATCTACTTAGAAGATACATTTGTAATCTCGGTCTTGTAATCCAAATCCAACGGTTGTTATATATATATATATATATATATATATATATATATATATATATATATATATATGCTTGCCATTATTTACGTACGTACAATTGATTAAATAAGACAAATGTTAAGAGCACTACAAAAGTTATTAGGGGGTAAAATACTTTTGACAATCATGCTCATATTCAAGATGGTCAATTTTTTATTTTTTCAAAATTTTGATATTTATATTTTTTTTTTCCTAAACGGTCAAAATTTAATCCGTCCTGTGATATGCCTCAAATTTTAACAGTCGTAAAACTGTCAAAAGTATGTTGCATCCTGATGATGGTTGTACTGCCCTTCACATTTACCTTAAATAAGAGCTTTGTATATATACAGTAGCATGTTAAGCAAACAATAGAAGATTTCAGGAAGGAATGCAAACAAAGATAGTGAGTGGTATTGAGTGAGGATATATGCCAGTTGCTCCATTTTAGAAACATAAAATTTGCTGTACAGAAAATAAATTTAAATAAATTAGTAAAAACGAAAACATTTATGAAAAATTTAATGTAACGAAATATTTTGCCAACGCAGATAACAAAATTATGAAAAAATAAATTTTTATTTACTTTGTGACATTTTCGTCAATTTGGTTGGTAAAATTTTGCTATTATCAAAATTTTACCAACTCAGCTGACGAAAATATAATATATTCGGTTTTTTTTGGTTTATTTTCATTTGAGTTTTATTTGGTTTATTTCTTTTGATTTTTTTGTTCTGGTTTGGTTTTTTTTTTTTTTTGAAAAAAGAGTACTTTTGTTTAGTTTTATTTGGGTTTAGTTATTTTAAAAAAAAATTATTATAACAATAATTTTTTTAATAAATTAGAAAATAATAAAATTTTAACATCCAAAATAAAATATGCTATAATTGAACATCCAAAAAAAAAAAAAAATCTGCCGTAAAATAATTACGTCTGCCGTCAAACAGACTTCGAGCTGCCATTACTATTTGTTTGGAAATCGTTTTAACTATTTGTTTGGAAATCGTTTTTCGTCAAACAATAGGTCGATTTGCATGTTTTCAACGAGAGTAACACAATTCGTGTAGAAAGAATTTTTATCCGAAACAAGACGCACATGTTACAGACAAAAGTATAAATATTAAAACTTTAAAGTATCATAACTTTTGATTGAGAGATCGAAACAAGCTCCAGCTTGTGCCAAAATGACCGTAATGAAAATTACTATGAGATAAACGATTTCACCATTAGATGGACTTCAAAAAAATTTAGAATCGTAAAAAAATGATGTTTCGACATCTAAATTTTACTTTCGGTAATTTTATTTTCAGATTTTTTTCGATATTTTGTTATTAGTGAGTAAAAATTGGTGTCTTCAGTCCCTCAAACATTATCATATAGTATATCAGTGTGAAGATGATTTCAAATCAGAAAATTTGTTGTACAGAAATTTTTTTTAAACAAATGAACTAAAACGAAACATTTTTGGAATCACGAAAGCCTTCGCCATCTGGGATGACGAAAATATGAAAAAATAAAATTTTTTTTATTTGTCAAATTTTTCCCAACAGGGTCGCCAACCAAGTTGGCAAAAATTTGACAATAATTTTTTTTTTGGTTTTTTTTGGTTTTTTTTTTAGGTTTTTTTGTGTTGATTTTTTGGGATAGTTGGGTTTGGTTTTTTTTTGTTGGTTTTATAAAATATTAACCAATAGATTTTTTAAAGACAATTTAAAATTAACTAAAATATTTTTTTTCAAATATTATGTACCACATCTATTATCATTCAAAATATAATTTCAGAAATAACAACCATTTGATTATTATCTATACTAATTTGTTATTATGTATACTAATATAATTTTAAAAATATAATTATTATCTATACTAGTTTGTTAAATAGCAACTGTTTTGATTAAATCAAAATATATTATTAGTTAAAATTTTATTATCTATATTAATTTGTTATTATCTATACTAATATGAATGATAACCGTTTGATTAAATCAAAATATAATTTGTTGTCAAAATATACTAATATGAATGATAACCGTTTGTTAT
Organism: Iris macrosiphon; assembly: GCA_036927795.1. Lineage (NCBI taxonomy): Eukaryota > Viridiplantae > Streptophyta > Magnoliopsida > Asparagales > Iridaceae > Iris > Iris macrosiphon. The sequence continues at coordinate 159,893,670 of JAYESA010000011.1, read as the reverse complement.
TATCTATACTAATTTTTTATTATCTATACTAATTCTTTATTATCTAACTAAACACATATTCAAAATTTAAAACATATATTAGGAGAAATCATAATTAAAATAGATATGATAATTTAACAAATAATAAACTAATTATTTGTTATCTATATAATTAATTATTTTAAATAAATTTTGTGTACAAGTAATAATAAAATTTCTTTTAGTGATATGAAAGAAACATATAATATTGATAATAATATTAATAAATAGATTTTGTTATCATTCATATTAGTATAGATAATAACAAATTAGTATAGATAATAAAAAAATTCGAAAATAAAATTACCGAAAGTAAAATTTGGAGGTAAAAAAATTATTTTTTTGCGATTCTAAATTTTTTCTGTCACGCCCCGGTCCCGCCCGGGCCGCCGCTCCGCCCTGCCCCGCCCCGTGCGGCCGGGAATTAACGAACCGGACACGTATCACCGTGCCTCGGCGCGCCGGACGCGAATCACCGCGCCCGTCCCGCGGGTGCGAGGGAGGAAGGGAGCCAAGCGAATGGCCCGTTCGAGCTTTCGGGGGACGTGATGCCGCACGGGCCTGGGGTTGCGCCCGTGCAAGGCCAATCGTTTAAGTTGATAGTTGGCTATCATCGCATCAATCGAGTAAGCAGCGGAAAGGGACTTGTTGCAATGCAATGCATTAGCCAACTGAGTGTTCGGGACAATCGAGGCAACTTGGGTTTCCTTTAGCAAAGGCACACGTTCGTTCCATACATTATGCCCCCTTATACGATAGCATTCTCGGGGCAACAATCGAAACCAGGATTCCGGGTCTTCGGGACTGTGGCACGCCTATCGCTCCCTCGGACGATCCAGTACCTGCGAACAAGTAAACTGTTGGTGGGTCAGCACTTTATACAAGTACTGGTGAGATAAATCAACTGAACAGAAACAAGCATTCACTCAAACAGGCACTAAGTAATCATGTTATAAAACATTATATTACTAGTGATCTTTCTAGTTTTACCTAGGTTTGTTTCATGCAGTTCGCTAGCAGAGTCGATTTACTTGTTTAGAAACATGTTTGGAAACAGAGTTTCATATTGAATATGCAAGCAAGCAAACCGTTCATGTTTCAGGGTGTGCGCAGCGTGTCTCGTGCGACTCGAGGGTCTGATGCAAAGCTAGACACACGATGCACATTCTTAGGGGCAGTCACTATCCAAGCCAACACAATAACTTAGTTATATGCAGGGCGGTCCCCGAGTATCTCAGGATCGGCAGCTGGTGGAACAGCATACCAATGACTCTTTATCTGATGCTAGAGGCAGCTGTGACTCATGGTTGCTTTGCACTATCATGGTAGCAGCCGTGACACATGCAGTTCAGCTCTCCACCAATAGCCATTGTCCGACCGCGTGCGAATGCATGGAACACTATCAAATAAACTCTAGTATGCAGACGAGACAAACCATCAGAATACACTCATTGTTGCGGGGCAATCCGACTTATCACTTGAACACGTTCAGGCACAGTATGGTTCTCTCGAAGCATAGACGATAGTGAACATATTCATGCACTCTAAGCAGGCGATTCAGGATTCTCGTTAAGCAGGCATTGTTTCAAAGACAAGCTAGGTGAGTTCGTTCATTAACATGCAAGGCAGGTTCTATCATTCTCTTAAGAAAACATTGCAAGCAAAAACTCAGGTTATTATTAAGGCGTGCAAGAATCAGAGAACGAAGTTCTGCCCACTCACCTTGATACATAACGCCGGCGCGGAGCGGGGCGTTACATACTTACCAACCAACAAAAAGTTCCTCGAAACTTCAAGGATAAACTTCTCGATATCCCGATTAGCGATAGTGCCGTCCCTCGCCGTACTCAATCGAAACAATCAAGCAATTCAAGTTCAGGAAACATTTTGCACTTTGAGAATATCTATGGACTTATTGTATGGAACGCTCTTTGCAAAACCATATCGATAATATCTTAGAGTCATAGCAACGGTTTGGGCCAGAGAATCGATTCTGCTCTGATACCATTCTGTCACGCCCCGGTCCCGCCCGGGCCGCCGCTCCGCCCTGCCCCGCCCCGTGCGGCCGGGAATTAACGAACCGGACACGTATCACCGTGCCTCGGCGCGCCGGACGTGAATCACCGCGCCCGTCCCGCGGGTGCGAGGGAGGAAGGGAGCCAAGCGAATGGCCCGTTCGAGCTTTCGGGGGACGTGATGCCGCACGGGCCTGGGGTTGCGCTCGTGCAAGGCCAATCGTTTAAGTTGATAGTTGGCTATCATCGCATCAATCGAGTAAGCAGCGGAAAGGGACTTGTTGCAATGCAATGCATTAGCCAACTGAGTGTTCGGGACAATCGAGGCAACTTGGGTTTCCTTTAGCAAAGGCACACGTTCGTTCCATACATTATACCCCCTTATACGATAGCATTCTCGGGGCAACAATCGAAACCAGGATTCCGGGTCTTCGGGACTGTGGCATGCCTATCGCTCCCTCGGACGATCCAGTACCTGCAAACAAGTAAACTGTTGGTGGGTCAGCACTTTATACAAGTACTGGTGAGATAAATCAACTGAACAGAAACAAGCATTCACTCAAACAGGCACTAAGTAATCATGTTATAAAACATTACATTACTAGTGATCTTTCTAGTTTTACCTAGGTTCGTTTCATGCAGTTCGCTAGCAGAGTCGATTTACTTGTTTAGAAACATGTTTGGAAACAGAGTTTCATATTGAATATGCAAGCAAGCAAACCGTTCATGTTTCAGGGTGTGCGCAGCGTGTCTCGTGCGACTCGAGGGTCTGATGCAAAGCTAGACACACGATGCACATTCTTAGGGGCAGTCACTATCCAAGCCAACACAATGACTTAGTTATATGCAGGGCGGTCCCCGAGTATCTCAGGATCGGCAGCTGGTGGAACAGCATACCAATGACTCTTTATCTGATGCTAGAGGCAGCTGTGACTCATGGTTGCTTTGCACTATCATGGTAGCAGCCGTGACACATGCAGTTCAGCTCTCCACCAATAGCCATTGTCCGACCGCGTGCGAATGCATGGAACACTATCAAATAAACTCTAGTATGCAGACGAGACGAACCATCAGAATATACTCATTGTTGTGGGGCAATCCGACTTATCATTTGAACACGTTCAGGCACAGTATGGTTCTCTCGAAGCATAGACGATAGTGAACATATTCATGCACTCTAAGCAGGCGATTCAGGATTCTCGTTAAGCAGGCATTGTTTCAAAGACAAGCTAGGTGAGTTCGTTCATTAACATGCAAGGCAGGTTCTATCATTCTCTTAAGAAAATATTGCAAGCAAAAACTCAGGTTATTATTAAGGCGTGCAAGAATCAGAAAACGAAGTTCTGCCCACTCACCTTGATACATAACGCCGGCGCGGAGCGGGGCGTTACAGTTTCGATCTCTCAGTCAAAAGTTATGATACTTTAAAATTTTTAATTTTATACTTTTGCCTGTACCATGTATATGTCTTGCTTCGGATGAAATTTTTTTCTACACAAATTGTGTTACTCTCGTCGAAAACATTAAATCGACCTATTGTTTGACGAAAAACGATTTCCAAACAAATAGTTATGGCTGCTCGAAGTCTGTTCGACGGCAGACGTAATTTTCTTATGGCAGATTTTTTTAAAAAAAATTTTGGATGTTCAATGATAGCATATTTTATTTTGGATGTTAAATTTTATTTTTTCTAATTTATTTTAAAATTTTATTGCTACAACAATTTTTTTTTAAAAGAACTAAACCTAAATAAAACTAAAAAAGCACTTTTTTTTCAACAAAAAAAAAATCATTGTCAGATTTTTGCCATCCCAGTTGGCAAAAAATTGACAAATATAAAAAAGAGAGCCATGTTGTGACACATCTCCATTGTCCATTTTCGACACTCCATGGTCGCTTGTTGTGTAAGTGACAAATAGAGCCCTATTGTGAGATACGTGCGCTGAAGCACCTGAGTCCTTCAGCCAAGAGTTGTCATCGTAGACGAGATTTATGACATCCTCATCACCTACAATGATCACATTGCCTCCATGTACCGAGGCCACTGCTGTAGTGTTCTCGCATTGCTTTCCATTGTCGTCATTCTTCTCTCTTTTCCAAGCAAAACAATTTTGCTTGATGTGACCATTCTTGCCACAATAGTAACACTCTGAGTCCTCGTACCGACCCTTGGACTTGCTCCTGCTCTTGTCTCTGCCACCACTTGGACCCTTGCACTTGCTCCTTTCGTGGCTCTCTGAAACTAGCACCTCTGAGTGGGATGTGGATGAAGTACTCTGAGAAAGTCTCTGCATCTTTTCATTCAGTACCTCATTTTTGGCAAACTCCAGACTGACCACGCCTTCCGGAGCAGAAGCGATCATAGACACTCGTACGATTTTCCACGAGTCTGGCAATGTACACAACAGCTATAGTCTATGTACTTCATCGTCGAACTTGACTCCCATCGAGGATAGCTAGTCCACCACGCCTTGGAACTCACTCAAGTTATCCGTAATAGACGTCCCATCTTTGTACCGCAGACCCATCATCATCTGGATTAGGAACAATTTATTTATCCTGGTCTTTTTCGCATACAAAGATTCCAGCTTATCCCACAACGTATTCGCGTACTCAATATTGGCAACGTGATTGTACACGTTCTCGTCAACGAACTGCCTGATATATTTACACACCTGTATATGCTCGAACTTCCAGTTCTCTTCGGATTTTTCACTGGGTTTCTCAGATACAAATATTGGAAGATGCAGCTTCTTGATGAACAATAAATCCTTCATCTTGCTCCGCCAATAATGATAGTTGGTACCGTTCAGGTTTACCATACGCACTGACTTCGCATCCATCTTTCCTCCCTGGTTTGCTTGTCAACCCTGACACCTCTTTGAACCCAAAGCTCTGATACCACCTGTTGGGAACGAAAGCGCAAAAACCGTTACCCAAACCAGAGAGTACTTGCGAGAGAACCGAGCAAAAAATGCACAAACCAAAAATGCCAAACATAAATCGCAAACACGGAGATTTTTGACGTGGAAAAGCCTTGCGAAAAAAACCACGGGACGATCGGAGTCCAACCCTGAAAATCCTCCAATAATGGAATAAGAAATACACCGACTCCTTACAAACTTCTCACCGATCCAAACGAATCACCACAACTCTTTGGAACTGAAAATAGATTACAACCACGAAGAAAAAAGACAATAAAAAATACCCCAAATTGATCTTCTTCTCCGAAACGGTCTCCAATTCTTCTTTCTCATCTCCAATGTTGTAAACGCACTCTGTCATACTCCAGTACCAGAATACGGAGACGGACATGGCCAGCTCCCCCGTACAAGGTATAGAACGTCATACGGCGATCACGAATGTAACTAGACAAGGGAGTGCATACTACAAGCAAGTCACTTAGGGTCACATAGATCATCTATTGTCTCAATCAGTCAAATAAGAACAGTAAACATAGAACACATATGACAAGAAAGTAAGGCGTCCCAAACGTCCTGTCACAACATTCAAGGAACCAATTGTGCAAAAATGAGAAGGCTGGCAGAGTAACAAGGGTACATGACCATGATCAGCTGCAGTCTGATTAATTACAATCATGTAGGAAACTAAATATCCAGATTCACGGCTAACAAGTGCCGGTGGCTAAATGCCCAAAATGAGTAAAATGTGAAATAACGAGCAGGGAAGAAGAGACCCACTCATTTTTCTCAGTGGCCATCTGCCTGGTGTGCGCCATTGTTCAGGAGAAAGTACGCTTGATCCTCGGGTGCTGACTCTAAACTTGGTCATGCAAAACCACTGGGGTTAGACCCCTAATAGCAAGTACCACAAAGGAAGTACGAATGTAGAAACAAAACCAGGTTATTGTCACGCCCCAATTTTTGCTAAATCGATAATCGTCCCCCGGATGTGATACCGTGCACGCGTAAGGCGAGCGTACACAAGGCCTAGGCATAATGATATACATTAGAACACTTGCAACAGAGTACGCAAATAAGATATCGCACAGTGAGATATAGAAAAGTTTTCTTTTATTGGTAATGAACATCTGGTTACAGACTCTTGACCCAAAAGTAATAAAGATGCCGCACGGGCTTACAACTTAGACGCAAAATGAGATAGCCGATCCATACATTACATCCCTTATATTTTAAAAGTATAAAACACCTTGGGTGCGAGTTAGCACCATTGCCTAGGAGCTTCAAAAAGAAAAGTGCGAGATCATTTCTCTCTTTCTTGATTATGTACTTGGGCTCCAAAAGTCACAACACGAATGCGCCCGATCATGGAAGGGTTGGAGAAAGGTTCAGCTCCTCGTCGCGTCGTCTCGGCTCGGAAAACTTGCTGCAACGAGGGTCAATACTTCAAAAAGTACCGGTGAGGGCGAGCTAACCCAACATACCAAATCGATATCGTATTCATGTGAACATGCAACATTATTATTATTTGATCTTTCTATCTTGCCTTAGTTCAATTCTTTATATACGATAGAATGGAATGACATAACAAAATGCGCCACCGTTCGGTGACTTTACCTGTACCGTCTGAACCACCTGTACAAAACTTACCATAAACTTTCCTGCCACGAAGACATAGTTAGTCTGCACAGTTTAAATATAAATAAAGATCACTGTCTTGACTAGCCGTCATGGACCATAGTATGGGTAGACGACGATGCTTGCAGCGCAGGTAGCGAGCCCCGCTACAAACTCCCGCCTCACCTATGCTAAGTTGCTAGTACGACTAACTGATGTTCCGTCCAGGACGAATCGGCCCCGGTGCCCCGATGACCGTTCGCAGGAACCAAAAACCTTGTGCACAAGTTATCCATGACCATTGATGATCTGAACACTAAGTTAACATACAAAGCATTTCATAACATCAATGAACGGAACTACTTTAGCATAGTGCGATGACATAGTCTACTAGCTGATATGATCAATTCACAAGTCATGTACTATCCATTGAGCAGTTATAGATGAATAAGTTCCAACTACAATTGAACACAAAATAGCTATATGTATAACAGACATGCACGTATCAATGTGATCGTTAAGAATTCTATGTGACAAGCATTATAAGTGTTTCAAGTCTACTTCTTCTTTATTCGGACTCAATTTTATTCTTTTGGCATCGTTTATCGGAATGCACAAATGAGTCAATTTATTAGGAATGAAGACTTGGAAGAAGGGTGCTAATCGAAGTTAAAGCCACTCACAAGTTGGTGAATCAGAAAATAGAACAAGGAAGATCTTCAAGACTCTGCTTGCGCGTCGCCTACTCGATCACCTGCACGCACCAACAGATGATCAATATCTCCTGCTTCGATCTCCAAGGGTTCGATATAAAATACGAAATCCAAAGAACAAAGACAATAAAATCCATCAAAACCGTTTAAGAAAAACACAAATCACAAAACCAACAAAAAGGCAACCAAGCGGCATTCAAAAACGGGCAAAGAAACCAGCGCAACGAAAAGACCCCTCTCGACTCTGCCGCCGAGTCCTTCCTTGAGGCACAATCCGTTGAATGTGGGACCTGATTCTGAAGAAACCAATCCATAATGAGAAAAAGATCTTGATTTAATCTGTCCGATCGAACGATACCAAGTATTTCTTAGCCGCGCTCCCCGAATAGGGGGAACGGGGTACTACAATTATGAAATAGATACATACATACATATACATATATATATATATATATATATATATATATATATATATATATATATATATATATATATATATATATATAGTTCTGTCTCATAATTTTGGTTCATAGTCTATCGTGACACAACAATCAAACCCTACAACCAAACAAGGACAAGGGTTAAACCATCGCACCATGATAGTCCATATCCCTAGACTATTTGACAGCAGATACAATACACACACATGCTCAGTTACATAATCGGACATTCACTTGTACGGCTTACTAGATGGAGTCTGGGTTATCCCAGAGATATTATGCATATATGAATCCTCAGATCGAACCAGGTACTAGAAGGGTTAGCCAAGCCACAAATTGTCGCATAGAATATAGTAGTATGCACTGGTCCATCGTAAGGCCATAGTGCTAAGATCGCATAGAACATATAGTATCATATAATAGTCGGATATTTTCATCCACTAATGATGATTTAAATAATATCCATGGGGACTAGCCTGCACACCCCAATTCAGATGACTGAAGGTGGCTAGTTAGGCACGATCTCGAGATTCTATTCTCTCCCAATGCTCTACAAGTTTAGTTGCCTAGTTAACCCTAATGTTAACTGGAATCTCATGGCGTGGTCACATGGTATTTTCCTTATATGACGTACCATAGTACGGCCATACTAGATACGAATATACTTTGTCACTTGATAGTTCAATTTGGATTCACCCCAGCGTGATACAACAATCAACAGATCCTAGCCACGCTTGGTCATTGACTAACCCTTATGTCCATGCTAGAGATTGAGTCAAATCACATGTCACGTAGCGCATAGGTACACCGCAGTATAAACATGTAATATAATCGCGTAGCAACATATAGCACATAGGAACATATAGCACGTAGTAAGTGTATCAGCACGGATACAAGTGGTCGGGTCATGACGCATAACGTGGTCTAATACTTTTGTGGTCATCAAAGTCACACATACAACTCATAAAGTCCAAAGGAACATTTAATCAAAACTAGTCCAATAAAATGTGTGCAAAGGCCCGCATGCGCGTAGAAGGATCAAGGCCGCATGGGAATCAGCTGTCGCATAAGATCAGTTGCCGCATAGAGTAGGCTATCACATAGAGTCAGTTGCCACATGGGATCAGTTGCCGCATAGGATCAGCTGCCGCATAGAGTAAGTCAAAGTTTACTCCTTGATTAATCGTGCAAAAATGAAGGTTAATAAATGCGTGTCAGGAAAGTGACTGATGTGACAAGCCGAAAAGTGTATGAGGAAAAAAAGACAAAACCATAAAAAGATGTGCCACGGATGTGCCAAAGATGCACCAAAGTTCAGAGTCATGCGTCCAAGGGAAGGTGGCTGCATGCTCTGCTTGTCGCATAAGTGTCGATGTCGCATGGAGTTCGATGCCGCATGGAGTATTTTGGACTTAGTGAAATTCTCATTCGTTCAGCGAGTGAACACAAGTGTTCAAGAACACTTGTGTGATGGCAGTCATGCATCCAACAAGATGGACTCATGCTGGTCAATATGTGGCAAGAGCTCTAGCCACATAATCCTCTCGGGTCGCATAGCACTCTCAGCCGCATAACTCGCTGGCTGCATGAAGACTTCGTCTTCTCCAACAGCAGGTTCGACCATGGAGAAAAAGCTCCAAAATCTGAAATTTGTTTTCTTCATAAAAACTATATTTTAATTCCGAATTGAGTGAACCAAAAGCCAAAACGTTCGAAATGAAGTTCTCCATCCTTCCTAAAAATTATTTTTCAAAAATACTATGTTTTAGTAGATCAAAACTACCAAAAACTTAAGGAATCAATGAAATCCTAAGTTAGAAAAGTAGATCTAAGCAAATCTATCCATCAATACCGAGAACTCTAAGTATTAAAAGCGGTCAGAATCATCATAAGCACAGAATAGACTAATAAAATACAAGGAAATAACAAGAAACTAAAATCAAAAGGTTTCTCTATGTAGTGCAATGTGTACTTGCCTAAAAAAAAAGAATGAGGGAAGAGAGAGAAACAAGTTAGCTTATATAGCTAGGGTTTGAGGTTTAAACCATGGGTTCAAATTCATGAATAAACCAACCCACAAATAAATCATGAACCATGCTAAACAAAAGAATGGGTCTAGTCTCCATGCATGCAACCTAATGATCATGTGAGCAATAAATACTCTAAGTAGGAATAAATACAAGTAAAAAATAAATATATCCTAAAATACGTATTTCAGGGACGGGGAGTGACACACTCTTGTCTCCTTTTGTAATATTTTTGAGATATATTTTAGGGCTAGGAGATACCTAATATATATAGTCTCAAACCCACAACTAGTATTCCTATTATATGTAAGAATACCCAATCCAAATCCAAATCCAAATCCATTGACATATTCCTATTATATGTAGGAATACTCAATCCAAATCTAAATCCATTGACATATTCCTATTATATGTAGGAATACCCAATTCAAATCTATTGTGGTATTCCGATTATATGTAGAAATACTCAATCCAACTCCGGAATATTTTTTACATAAGTTGGGAATCCCAGCCACTCCAACAGTTTAGAAGACTTTGGGAGGTTTTGATGATGCTATCTACATTGATTGGCTTTTGCTGGAAAATAGTCTCGTTTCGAGACTTCCAAATAGACCAAAGTAGATAAATGCAGGATTTGATAGTGTCTTGATCACCATTATGGAGGATTGATGAGATGAAGCTACTGATAGTCGAGTCTCCATGCATGTATTGGTTGATGTGAGGAACCATTTGCCAAGCAGGACCTGTGATAGGATAATATAAAAGGAGACAATATAGAGATTCGTAATGTACCTTGCAATGTGCACATTGGATTGATGTGTTGCATACGTCTATGGATAGTTTTAATGGATAAAGCATCAGCAATAACTCTCCATGCGAGATAAGAACACGAGGATATATGTAGCGTAAATACCAGATTTTGTTCCAATCCTTAAAATCTGTATGTGCTGCACAATTCCGAGATTTATCGATAATTGACTTGTCATAGATGTAGAAGCATGAAAATTATACATGCCGCATAGAGGTCATGCCTTCAAAAAAAATAAAAACAGGCCGCAGAGGAGCCACATGCGGTCTGAACAATCTAGCCGCAGAAGAGCCACATGCGGCCTGATCAACCAAAGAGCTGAAAGTCTCATAGTACACCCTATGCGGCCTAAACAACTACAGAGCATGGGGGCCGCATAAGACCCCCTTGACACGACATTCAATGCCTGACAGACTTTCTAACACATCACTCATCACACTGAGACGCTTCGAGACTCGTGAAGACGGCAGCTCAGAAAAAGACGAAAAGTCACATCAACTCATTGATGGTCTCGTCGGACGTATTACGCCAGGTGCTCACTCATATGCGGCTACATATCCATGCGACCTCGTCATCATGCAGCCAGAGTTTCCATCCGACCAAGGCCAAACGAGAGCACGTATGCGGCCACAATATCGTGCGGCCAGAGTGTCCATCCGACCAAGGCCAAAAGAGAGCACGTATTCGACCACAACGCCATGCGGCCAGAGTACCCATCCGACCAAGACCAAGTGTAAGCCCCCTAAAATTTTTAAATTTTATTTAAAGTATTTTTATTAAATTATTGAATTTCTTTAGAGTATTTTCATAGTTAATTAGAAAATAAATTTTATTGATTTAATTACTTAGATAAATACCTATTTAGAATTATTCCACAAAATAATTTTATTATTATTATTTTTGGAGTCTTGTTAAAATGTGACAAAATTTTTTAGAATTTATTTTGTGTGCAAATATTATTTTTGGATTTTAACCTCATCTATATATGTAATTATATATAAAGAAATATAAAGTTAGTAATAATAATAGTAATAATAAATATATAATAATAATAATAATAATAATAGTAATAATAATAATAATAATAAATAAAAAGAAAAGGAAAAAGAAAAAGAAAAAGAAAAGAAAAGAAAAGAAAAGAAAATAACAATAAAATAAAACCTTAACAAACCTAAACCTAAAAACCTAAAAAATCCCCTAACCCAGCAGCAAAATCCCCCTTCAGCCGTAACTACCCCCCCTCCAGCAACTAACCCCCCCCCGCTCTCCCCATCTCTCTCTCTCTCTCTCTCTCTCTCTCTCTCTCTATATATATATATATATATATATATATATATATATATATATATATATATATATATATAACACCTAACCCTTCCCCAGCCCGGCGATCGCCCCCCGACGACCTCAGCTTCGCCCTCCGGTCGACCGCCGTCGGCCCGCGCTGCCGCTGCTGCCGTCTGCCCCGCGCACGCGCGTAGCAACGCAGTTCCGTCCCTCTCTTCAAGGTATGGTATCTCTCTCATCTCTCGTCCTTTTCTCGAGCGGTTTATCCGTGCATGTTCACAACCTAACCCTCTAGGATTTTTCTTCAAGCGGGACGAGTTTTTGTGTCCAGGATTGGTCGAAAAATCGACCGAAAAATGGCCAAAAAACTGACCAAAAATAGTCAAGAATTTCAACATCAAACACCCATGTTCATGCCTAATTTGCCACCAACCTGTTATATATTTTCAAAATCTAATTAAAAAGTTTTCTTCTCTATATAATCAAGAATTTAACTATTTTTTTACTTTGTATTAATTTGTTTTATTCGTTAAATTATTCGACTTCCAAAAGGACTAAAAACTTAATTTTTTAAAACTATAATTTTGTGATACGGAGTGCGCCCCACCAAACGGGACCACCTCGTCGCATACCAATTGTATCAAAAGGAGCGTATGGTATATACTGACGTATGGGCTTTCGCGGAAGTTGATTCGGACGTGTGTACACGTCAGAATCAACCCGTATCCGTAAAAAGTTCCCGTATCGCGACTTTTACAAAATACTACCCCATTTTGTGTACGCTCGTCAGAATGCGATAAAACTTGCGCCATTGGATTCGTGGTATCACGCTGGTCCTGTGATCCAAGTTTCACACGATTCTGAGACAGTTGACCAAGCCGCCTATTCGCGGGCCCTACGTGTTGACTTGAAGGACAAATTTATGATCGGCTCACCGGAATCCAAAATTGGACATACCGTTGAGTTTGTATCGACGTTTAGAATGTTTGACCTATAATTTATTTCATTTATAGACCTTTACCTCTGACACACTTTTCGGTGCAAAGTGGGCCACATGTGGACCCCGCTTTGACCCAAAATTACCGTTTTGCCCCAGTGTCCAAATTGGACGAAAGGGTAGTGTTTTCTAGCTATCTCGCTTATTCTGGGAATGTTGGTGATATTTATTTTAGCATTCGGAGACGTTCATTCTGATGTCATAGTTCTGATCCCTTGTGCTTGATGTCTAGACGCTTACACTTCGCAGCTTTCTGGCCAGGCAAGATACCTTGCCAAATTATTTATAGTACTTTGCATGCTTATCATATTTTTATATATTTATTATATATGTATTTTTTCAGTCATAATTATATACTATATATATGTTGACATACACTTGACACATAATATCATGGGAGGGGAGGACAATGAGTAGGCGTATGGGCTACCCACGCTGGTAAACCGTAGTAACTAGCACGCACTATGGGAGTTGTATCACGTTGGTAGCTACCCTCGAGGTATGTCGATTTCTGGTGTCGCGGTGGTCGCTACCCTCGAGGTATGACGACTTCTGATATTCATGGACGTGTGTGTAAGTTATGAGAATAGATAGAGTATCCTACACCTACCCATACGTCGAAATGGTTGTCCTCATTATGCATATTCATATAGATTGTCTAGTACAGCGTACTTATATATTTTCTGTCTATTATGCATGTTTTACTGTATTCAATTGGCATGCTTCTATGTATCTTGTTACGTCCCTCTGAGGACCTAGTCTCTTTCCAGGTGTAGACGGTCTTGACTATTCGCAGGAGCACGGATCAGGACTTGCTACTTATCTCTCTTTCGAGGAGGTCTTCTCTTCGAGTCTCATTGTTCAGTATATGTACTTATGTGGTTTCTCTTGTATTCTAGTTGGTAGTGGATTTGTCTCCACCCAACTACTTGTTCTTATCGAGCATTTATACTTGATTCAGTTATATAGTTGATTGGTTATTTGATTTTGTGGATGAGATCTAGTTAAGCCCTGTGACTTATGACAAATCTATACCACTTGTGAATTATTATTCATAATACAACTTATGTATGTGATATGGTTTCCATATATTGGAGTTGCCATATACATACAGCTGGCATGCTTGCGTATTCCTAGTCCTACGTATTTTTGGACTGGGGTGTGACACTAAGCGAAAGAACATATGCGGCCACAACGCTATGCAGCCAAGACGTTACGCGACTCTCGACTTACAGGATCTTTCCGTTACAACCAAAGAATATTTCTCGTACGATCAGTGCTGACTACGTGTCCAGCTGACCAAGTAATGCACGCAATGGGTTAAAAATAATCCCGAGATCTTATCAACAACATATCTTAACCAAGACCCAGGTGACAGCCTGTCCGTGGCATGCGACTACAGTTACAACCACATTCTGTTGAAGGAGCCCTATGCGGCCACCAAACAAAGGCATATGCGACATCGATAGTCCGTCAGCACAACGACTATAAATAGCAGGGTAGCATGCCTACAAGAGAGGGGGCGAGCTACGTACGTGCACACAAGCTCAGGAGAGAGAAAACAGAAGAGAGCATCCTCATTCCCTCGTCATACCGTCAACGGAGTAAAGGAGCCGCTGCAGTGCTCGATCTCCATCGTCACGACCTAGATAAAAAATATTGTACTTAGATATTCTGTCTAGGATTTTTTCGTACTTTTTTGTTCGTTGTTTAAAAAAGTTTATTCACAACTTGTAATGACGAGCAATAGATAAGCCTATAGACTGATTTAGCATTAAGAACTCCATTGGCAGTCTATATCTAGATCAGTTTATCAGTATAGGTAGAAGATGCCAAAGGTATTTTAAGGATTGCTGATGCTTCAATGGGTGGAAATAGGAGATGAATCAGAGAAATGTTTCCAACCACAACTATTCTGCAATATAAGTTCACTAACCATTTTCACATGGCTGCTAGCACCTTGTTTGTCATAAACCTTGTAATTATGAAAAATAGGAACCCATGGATCAGACCAGATATTGATGCTTGAGCCATCACCCACAGACCAGTAGACGCTGTTAGCAAGGTATGCTCTGCTGCAAAGGATGCCAAAACCATATGCAGGAACATGAGCGCTGGATATTAGTAGTCCAAAAGTCTCCAAGTTTCAAGTATTTGTCTCTGAGAAGCTGTACCCACTGTATTAGGATTAGAGAAAAACCTCCATGTCAATTTTGTAACCAACGCCATGTTAGTAATCTCTGGGTTGCGAATACATAATCCTCCTCGAGATTTGGGAGGTGTGAGTATAGACCAATTAGCGAAGTGCAGTTTTCTGCTGCCATCTGTTTCTCCCACCAGAATTTTCTTAGGTGTTGTGATAGTTTATGGGTGACAAGTTTTGGAATCATCTAGGACGAAAGATGATAGTTTGGTAGTGATGACAGAGATGATTTGATTAAAACCGTTCTGCCCGAGTGAGAAAGACACTTCCCTCTCCAACCCGATAGTTTGGAGGAGCTAGGGTCCAGGAATCTAGAGTAAGTAGAGACGATTTTTAGATTGTTGGAATTGGTGACCCAAATGCTTGTCATAGGAGTTTAAGATTTTCACATCAAGGATATCCAAATAAATTTGGCGCATGAACACATCAAGGTGTCTAGAGAAAAAGATAGAAGATTTCTCGAGATTAATTTCCTGTCCAGACCACTGTTGGAAGGAAGCGAGGATAGCTTTCGTTTGAAGGAAAATATTTAAAGAACAGCTACCAAACAAGAATAGGTCATCGGCGAAGGATAAGTAGAGTATGTTTTATAATTTCTCTTGATTCTGATACCAAAGGATAGGTAAGATGAATGGATTTCCATAGACTTAAAACTCTTAAACTGAATAAAATCCAATCTAAACGCTAATGAGCCCTTTTAGAGAATGAAGGGTTTGAAACCTGGTGGTCTCTTCAAACCCAAAACCCAAACCCACCAAAATTCTCCCAACCCAAATCATCTGCTCTCACCACCACCACCTCCTCTCCACCACAACCACCACCCTATCCTATCAAAACTGGAGTCCTCCTGCCCACCAAACCTGACCAAGTTCAACCAGATCCTCACCCAAACCTTCACCACAGGCCTCTTCCACAGCACCTTCGCAGCAAGCCGCCTGCTCAAGCACTCACCAAACCCATCGCTCGCACAGCTCCTCTTCTCACAGATCCAACACCCCGACCTCTTCTCCTACAACCTCCTCATCAAAGCCTACTCCCACAGTCCCAACCCACTCCACTCCATCTCCCTCTACCACCAAATCCTCACTCGCGGCCTGCGCCCCAACGAGTACACATTCTGCTTCCTCCTCGACTGCTGCACCAGCGCCGCGTCCCTCGGAGCGGGCCGGCAGGTGCACTGCCACATCGCCAAGCGCGGCCTCCATCCCAACACCTTCTCCTCGACGTCGCTCGTGCACATGTACGGCGACTGCGGCGAGATCCTCGACGCCTCCCGGGCGTTCGACCAAATGCCTGTGAGGAGCAGCGCGTCGTGGTCTGCCGTGATCCACGCGTTCGTCAACAACGGACGCGCCGTCGACGCTCTGAGGTCGTTCGCCGAGATGACGAAGTGGAGTGCTTCGGGCGCGGTGGAGCCCAGGAACTCGGCGTTGGTCGGCGTCGTCTGCGCTTGCGCCGAGCTGGGCGATCTGGCCACGGGCAGGGCCGTGCACGGGTTCGTCGTAACAAACCGTTTCGAGCTGGTTGCGACCTTAGGGACTGGTTTGGTGGACATGTACTCCAAGTGCGGGGCGGTCGAGATGGCTATGCAGGTGTTCGGGGCAATGCCGGAGGAAGAGAGGAACGTGGCTACGTGGAACTCGATGATTCATGGGCTGGCTATGAATGGCCGCGGACTAGAGGCGGTGGAGTTGTTCGGAGAGATTGATGTGAGGCCTAATGGAGTGACGTTTTTGGGACTGTTTCAGGCTTGCAGTCATGCACGGCTAGTCGAAAATGGAGTTTGTTACTTCGTGCAGATGAGCGAATCGTACGGGATCGAGCCGACCATAAAGCACTATGGGTGCATTGTGGATCTCTATGCTCGAGCCGGTCGGTTCCCGGAGGCTATGGAGGTCATTGGGTCGATGCCGGTCGAGCCCGATGTGATGATATGGGGAGCTCTGTTAGGTGCATGCAGGATACATGGGTGGTGGGACTTGGGAGAGGTGGTGGCTGCAAAGGTCATGAAGATGGCGCCTTCGGATGAATGTGGCTACCTGTTGCTCTCTGATAGCTTTGCAAAGGACAGCAGATGGGATGATGTTGTTGGTGTGAGGAATATGATGAGGGAGATGGAGATCAAAAAGGTTATTGGCTCTAGTTTCACATGGGACTAGGAAGACTGCCTTAGTTCGACCTAGGAATAAGTCTGACAATTAGAACAACCCTTCAGTCTTAGTATGATTCCAAAATAAAGATCTAAGGACAACCAAAATTAGCTCTTAAATCTCTCCGGGCTGGCCCTGATATCAGTTGATAATGTAATTTGATTATATTTTCTGAAATAAATGGTTATGATTATGAATTGGTGTTTCAGAATCTTTCCATCTCATTTCATTTGTTTCACTGTAGTTGATTGCAGGGATGGGTTCTCTTGTTAACTAATTTAGTCTCAAAGAAAAAAAATAAATCCTGTTTTTGGTCAAGCCAAACACATTTCACCTGCATATTAAAAGTAAAAGAAAACAAAATACATTTGGCTTCATATTAAGAAGACATCAAATTGCATATTGTAAGCTATCACAAAATAATAATTTAATATGTTAATGAAATATCTAAACGGAACAAACCTGAATCTTTTGGGCCGTCCTCAGTTCCCTGTTGCCAGTGTTCACTACATAACCATAGACATTATTGGAAATAAAACATGCATGCTAGCATGCTTCTTACGTTATTCATAGATAACCCTAATGTGCACTTATATAAACCAACCCTAATGTGCAATATTTATTATTACAACTAAGTAGTAGGAACTTTTGTAGCTCTGAAAAAATTGCTCATTCCATACCTCATTCATTTTTAGTTTCTGTGTGTCGTGTATAGTATATAATATAACTAAGATATTGAAAAAAAAAAAAACTACAATTATGATTGTATTTGAATTTTTAGAAGGAGATGATTAACCAAAGAAAACCAAAACCTTATTAGGAGGAGATGATTAACCTCAGGAAGAAAACCAAAACCTTATTAGAAGGAGATTTAGATCTACTCAAACACGTGTACATACTTTTCCAATGTAAGTACAATGGGAAAGAGATAGTTTGGATTGGATATAAAGTGTTACCGAATGTATTTTTGGGTATATATTGTGAAATAAAGGTTACTCGTTATCTAGTAGGTAAAGTAGGGACGTGATTATTTGCAAAATAGTCTGACCCTATCTTTTTGGATATTTAGAGTTGATTTGATATATTGTGCATATTTGATCAGATTTCCAGAACAGAAAAAAAAATTATTACTATTTCTTTTATTTTCATTTTTTACTTTCCAATTTTTTTTAAATTTATCTCTCAGAGCATAAGTTAGATTACATATTATAAGTAGAAAGTTATAGTGGAAAAAATTATGTATTTTATAAGCTGTACTAAACTTGAGCTGCATACCCAAATTAGCATGCAAACTCTACCAGAAATGAGATGTAAACCTGTAATCTCGATCTGAGACTATGCTTACGAAAACCCCATGTAGTCTAACAATTTGCCGAACGTATAAATCAGTCAATCTCTCTGTAGATAATCCAACCTTGAATAACAAAAAAATGTGAGAATTTGGTCAATTTGTCCAATATGACCAAAACCGCATCATTTCCTCCTGGTGTCCACAGAAGTCCTGAAACATAGTCTATAATGATGTGCTCCCACTTCCACTTTAAATACTCTGACTTCCACTTTAAATAGGTTATGGATGAAGCATCCTCATGTTCTCTACCTCTCGGCCTTGACATGTTGACATACTAAGCATCGGGAAACAAATTGAGCTACGTTCCTCTTCATGCCATACCACCAAACATATGTCGTAGATTCTTGTACATTTTGGTAGTTCATGAATATATAAAATACTAAGATTGGTGTGCCTTCTGCATAATCTCCTCTCGTACCTCTCCTCTAGTTACATAAAATCTATCCTCGTGTCTTAACGAGACATCCTAATGAATCCTAAAGTCATCAGTCAAACCTATATGCTATAGAAGCATGAAAAATATAAATAGTCCAAGGCAAAATGACCAGCAGAACTATGACGCAAATGATGTTTCCAGCAGAAACAATGTACAAAAATCTCCATATGATGCAGCGGACAAGTTGTCCAACGGACAAGATGACCAAATAGGCCACAACTCCTTTACTAACCACGCATCCCCAAGAGAGGGCATCGTCAGATATTACTTCGAGTAACGAATCGACAATGATCATAGAGTAAGAGGGATAAATCTCGAGAAATGAAATAGCTATAAAATTACTCTTTTTTTCTCCACACGTGGCAAAAGAACTTTATTTCTTCCGTACAAGAGACGTTAGAATAGCATGTTTCTTCTGTGGATCAGAAAGGTTATTGGCTGTAGTTTTATGTGCAACTAGGAAGACAACCTATGTATTATTATTTGTATAACACTTCGGGCTAGGACAACCCTCTAGTTTTAGCGTGATCCTACAAGTGGTCGGAGTCACTGATGACCCCAGTACCGGCCCATAAGAAGGGTCAAAGGACAACCAAAATTAGCTCCGGATAAGACAATCAAATCTCTCGGTCCGACCATGATAACAATTGATAATGTAATTTGATTCTATTTTCTGAAATAAATAATTTTGATTATGAATTTGTGTTTCAGTATCTTTCCATCTCATTTCATTTGTTCACCATAGTTGATTGCAGAGGTGATGGATGGGTTATCTTATTAGCCAGTTTAGTCTCAAAGAAGAAAAATAAACTTTGTTTTAGGTCAAGCAAAACACATTTCACCTGCATATTAAAAGTAAAAGAAAACAAAATGCATTTGGCTGCATATTAAGAAGACATCAAATTGCATATTATAAGTATGAAATTTGATTATCAAATAAATAATTTAATATGTTAATAAAATATCTAAAATGAAACAAACCTCAGTGTTCACTACATAATCATAGACATTATTAGAAATAAAACATGCATGCTAGCATGCTTGTTACATGATTCACAGTTAACCATATTTTCTTATATAAAGCAGCACTAATGTGCAATATTTATTATAACAACTAAATAGGAACTTTTGTAGCTTTTAACAAATGTTCATTCCATACTTCATTTCTGTGTGTGTCTTGTATAGTATATAATATAACTAAGATATTGGAGGAAACTATAATTATGATTGTATTTGAATTATTATAGGAAGATGGTGTAGAAGCATGGAAAAATCGAGTCCATGCGCCAGGAGATATGCCTTCAAAGCTTGTCTTAGTCATGCTGCAGAGAAGCTATGCGGCCAAGGGACTGTTAGAGTTAATCTTGTTGAGGAGGTTGAAGCGGTTGTTATTTGGATTTCAATAAATCCCTAGTCTTTAGGAATTTTGTTATTTGTTCTATGCAGTTAATTTGTTTTTGATTTGTTAGTTAGAATATGGTTAGAGGGTGCTACTTTTATGCATTCTGTTAGAGTTATAAATGGCTATTTAAAGGCCAAGTTGAGGTTGAACATAATACAAATTATTCATTCCAAGAATCAAATACTCCTCTCATCTTACATTTGGTATCAGAGCTATGGCAACCAACGACGAGCAAAGCCCCACGACGCCGACATCTATGAAGGAGACCTCATTCACCTTCAAGTACCCCATGCTGACACGGACCAACTACGCAGATTGGGCTCTCTTAATGAGAGTCAACATGCAGGCACAAGGTCTGTGGGAGACGATCGAACCCGGAAAAGCCGACTACCGTGACGACAGGATGGCCCTGTCCGTCATACTCTGTGCCGTACCGCCAGAGATGCTGCGGACACTGGCAGTGAAAGACACTGCCAAGGAAGCATGGGACGCTGTGAAGATGATGCGGATGGGGGTCGAGCGCGTGCGCGAGGCCAAGGTGCAGAAATTGCGCGCTGACTTCGAATCAATGAAGTTCAAGGACGGCGAGTCCGTCGAGGACTTCGCGATGCGGGTCACTGGACTCGTCAGCGACCTGCAACTACTCGGCGACGAAATGGACGACGAGAAGGTAGTTCAAAAATTTCTTCGAGTCATTCCATCCAAGTACACGCAAGTCTCCATCGCCATTGAGACTTTAGTAGATCTCAAGACGCTGTCAATTGAAGAGCTTACCGGTTGTCTTTTAGCCGTCGAGGAGCGGTACGATCTTGGCAGCAACTCCGGCGACACAAGTAGCTGCCTTAGAGGAGTGGCACGCTCGCACGAAGCAGAGGAAGGCGAGGCCTACTCCAATGGTGGCAAAAGTTATGGTCGAGGGTGCGGCAAGCCAAGAGGTCGTGGCCGCGGCAATACGAACTACGGCAACGGCAACGCCTCCGGTGGCACGTACGACAAGAAGGGTAAGTGCCACAATTGTGGCATCTACGGCCACTGGACGAAGGACTGCCGCAAGCCGAAGCACGATGAGCGCACCAATCTGACGCAAGTCGACGACGATGAGCCGGCACTGCTGATGGTGCAGGAGTACACGCTCGTCGAGACCACTGTGTGCACGTCCAACAACGTTGTACTCGACGAGGTGCATGCTCAGGTGCATCTGGGCCGTAAGGACGACCACCACGGCGAAGCATGGTACCACATGACGGGCTGCAAGGAGGTCTTCGCCGAGCTGGACATTGGAGTCACGGGCTCCATCAAGTTTGGGGACGGATCCGACGTCGATATCCGAGGGCGTGGCACGGTGATGTTTACGTGCCAAAACGATGAGCACTGCGCCCTCACCGGCGTCTACTTCATCCCGAAGCTACGAAGCAATATCATCAGCCTTGGGCAGCTCGATGAGAACCGCTGCTAAGTCTTGATCGAAGGCAGCATGCTCTCGATTCTAGATCATCAGCAATGCCTCCTCGCCAAGGTAAAACGTGCCCGAAACCGACTGCACATTCTATCTCTCGATATTGTACAACCAGTATGCTTAGCAGCACGACTCAATGACGATACATGGCGGTGGCATGCACGGTTCGGCCACCTCAACTTTGAAGCACTCAGGAAGTTAGCTCGCTGCAACATGGTGTACAGGCTACCACAGATCGAACACATCAATCAAATTTGTGATAGTTGCCTTGCCGGGAAGCAGCGTCGCATGCCATTTCCGCAGGAGACCAAGTACCGTGCTGACAACCTGCTAGATCTCGTTCACGGTGATATCTGCGGGCCGATCACACCGGTGACACCCGGTGGTAAGCGCTACTTCTTGCTCCTCGTCGACGATTTCAGTCGCTACATGTGGTTGACGCTACTGGGTTCGAAGGATGAAGCGCCGACAGCCATCAAACACTTTTAAGTCCATGTCGAGGTAGAGACAGGACGCAAACTGCGCATGCTCCATACTGATCGTGGGGGCGAGTTCACATCCGTGGCATTTGGAGAGTATTGAGCGGGCCTCGACATCAAACGATAACTCACAGTACCGTACTCACCACAGCAGAACGACGTCGTCGAGCGCCGGAACCAGACGGTCGTTGCGATGGCGCATAGTCTTCTGAAGGCAAAGGATATGCCCGAAAAGTTCTGGGGCGAGGCGGTCATGACGACTGTCTACATCCTCATTCGCTCGCTGACACGGAGCGTCGACGGCAAGACGACGTACGAGGTATGACACGGACACGAGCCAAGCGTGCACTTCCTCCGCACCTTCGGCTGTGTCGCACACGTCAAGGTGGTCAAGCCGAACTTACAGAAGCTAGAAGATCGCAGCAAGCACATGGTCTTCATCGGCTATGAGCCCGGCACTAAGGCGTACCGGGTATACGACCCCGTCGGCAAGCGCGTGCACATCACACGCGACGTTGTCTTCGATGAGGAAGCCAAGTGGGACTGGGGTGTGCAAGACAAAGTAGGTGAGACATTTACTGTTGACTATACTATACCACATGTTGAATATACAGGCACGTCGATGCACGGGGGTGGCGATCCATCAACACCAGTGGCACCCAGTCTAGGGCCGTTGACTCAGGCATCCGGGACAGAAACATCCGAATCGATGGTACAACGTGGAGTTAAATTTGTCTCGCCACCCACCAATGCCTCGGCCATGCTCGACGCCGATGACGACGGGCCACGCAGGTAAAGGACCTTGGCGAGCTTGCTTGACACGACTACCGTCCGTGAGCTCGATGTCGATGAGCTTCTCCTCATGGTTGACGAGGAACCTGACACTTTCTTTGAAGCCGAGAAACACCGATGTTGGCGCCAAGCGATGCTCGAGGAGATGAGCTCCATTGAGGAGAACCGTACATGGCACCTGGTAGACCTCCACCTGGCCACCGTCCAATCGGTTTGAGGTGGGTCTACAAGCTCAAGAAGGATGAGCACAGCGCAGTCCTCAAGCATAAGGCGTGGCTCGTGGCAAAAGGCTATGTGCAAAGGCAAGGAGTGGACTTCGAGGAAGTGTTCGCGCCGGTTGCTCGCCTCGAGTCCGTCCTTTTGCTGATCGCACTCGTCGGACATGAGGGGTGGGCGGTGCACCACATGGACGTGAAGACGGCGTTCCTCAACGGTGACCCCAAGGAGGAGGTGTATGTTGCCCAACCTCCCGACTTTGTTATCGAAGGACAGGAGCACAAAGTGCTGAAACTTGACAAGGCACTGTACGGGCAGCGGCAAGCACCGAGGGCTTGGAACACCAAGCTTGACAGTTGCCTATTGTCACTTGGTTTCTACCGGAGTGCACATGAGCACGCTGTGTATACACGCGGCAAAGGTCCAGCTCGCTTACTTATGGGTGTGTACGTCGACGATCTCATCATCACCGGAATGGACCCACAAGATATTGCCAAGTTCAAGGAGGAGATGAAGGCCTTGTTCAAAATGAGTGACTTGGGATTGCTCACTTTCTACCTCGGCATCAAGGTGCAGCAGTCCAATGGCGCACTGCCACACGAGTTAGGCTATTCAATCTTTGCCATGAAACTGATCCTAAGGCAACTAGAAAGACAACATAATAGTTGGTGCACGGAACCTATATTACATGTTTGGATTTGTCGAGCGGGCGAGTAGCCTCCCCACCAGTGCATTCATGTACTGATAATCCACTATATTATTTACAGGGTACGGAAGAACCTCGTTCGGTGCGGATGCCTCCTTCTTGCGTGCTAAGGCGTGGAGTTCACTCTGAAGCCTTGGAGCGCTGCGTCCGGAACTGAAGCACATATACAAGACGTAATGTTGGAACATCGTCTGTACATCATTCCACAAAATGTAGCCACTTGGCACGCTTTACTGTTTTAGAGAGAGAGGCTTGAGCGAATTATAATCTCGGCCTAGCGCCGCCTGTAACACTTGTTATATCAATAAATAGTTTACTTCAATACTTATGTTTCTCAATGCTTCCGCTATTGTCGATTCAGTGAACTTGTTACCAAATCGCCTATGCGTTTATAATTCCGCTGCACTCGGATAATCTGTGCGACTCTATGGCTTAGACCTCTTATTGCCAGCCAATGAACCACGGCCTTGCATGGGCGCGGCTCACGCTCGTGCGACATCACGTCCAGATGGGCCTAAGAGCCGCAAGAACTCTGGCGCAATGATTCTTGCCTAGTGGGGATGGCCGATTAGCCTGCGGGAGATCGGGGCATGACAGATTGGTATCAGAGCTTGGCTATAAGCATTTGGACTTTGTTTCGATTTTCTCAGTTTCTAAAGCTCGATCATGGGTTATGTGCACACTCTCTCTCAATGTCCCAAATAGAATGTTCCAACAATGAGTCTAAATACTTTCAAAAAATGCATTTGAATGATATGATTGCTTATATGAAATTATAATGCGATTGGCCTTTGTGCCAATCTGTGCTAGACCCATTGGGATTAGACTCGTGCTAGAATTATGGCTTATGTGCAAAATTGAAATTCCTATACATGTTTGCCCAACTGGTTAGTGCAAAAATGAATATTGCCTGAACGGTTTGCTTTGCACACAACCTTTCGGCTAAGTTGTGTAGAGTATTGTGCACCAAGACCCTTTGGTGCAAGCTAGTTGCTAACGAGAAAGATATATCATTTAGGAATAAGACAAGTCAGACTTAGAATGCCAACCGATAGAAACATTCTCGGATTTATCGCTTAGGCGAATATAAGAGAATCGTGTTTGAATTTTGGAAAATAGTTCGAGCGGTATTTTAAGTCGGAAGACACAAATCGATAGAGGATTTGATTGGATGACTCAATTTCGAGTGGTGTATGGATCATTTAGAAATGTCCAAACGGATTCATAGTTCTCGTGCGATAGTTGGATTGAACGGATTTGAAAATATGTTGAATAAATGATAAGGCTTACATCAAATTAGGATTCACGAAAATGGAAATCGATATCTCGTTAAGGAAACTTGTTGGAAACTTAGAGGATTGTGCGAGCGACCTCGGATTTAAACAAACGGACTGAACTTGAATACAATATCGCTCAAATAGAAATTAGTTCAAAATAAATATTGTGTTTCGATGAAAGAGATGAACGATAATGGATTTTGCTTGAAGTTTGTAAGAACGATCTTGAAATCAAGTTCGGAGAGATAACTCTTGAAATCAGTCCCAACGAGAACGGTTATCCTGCGGGAGCGTCGACGTGGTAATTTTACGTATGGCGGGGATGATCGAACTCACAGAAACATGTTCGGTGATTATTCCAAACGAACTCGATGAATGGAACGTATCAAAAGATGGAATAGACTTAGGTTTAGATATTTGAAACATAGTTGCTTGAGGATTAATATAAGTAAACTGTGGCTTTACCGAATGGTAACATAAAAGTTGGATAATTTTGCTAAACAAATTATAATCACTGCATGAACGGACTTGACTCGATGGATATATATATATATATATATATATATATATATATATATATATATATATATATATATATATATATATATATATATATATATATATAACTTGGATGAATGATAAGGTGTCTCGATCGTGCCGAAGAAAACGATAACATTCAAACATTCTTGTCTTGTGCGAGTGTAACTTTATACTCGTGCATGCGTCACGTGTCACGCCCCAATCTCCCGCAAGCTCAATAGTCCCCGCTGAACGTGAAATCACCACGTTGCAGCTCTCCCGCGGGACAATCGTTCTCTTTGGGACGTGATGCCGTACGAGCCTGGAGTTGCGCTCGTACAAGGCGATGTTGTTAAACACCAAAGTTATCATCGAAACAACCAAGTTACAGCGGAAGTCATTTTGTGTACCAAGTACACATCAGAGTATATGCAGCGAAGCTCTCGATAGGGTCCAAATGAAATGCCCCGAAGGCACTGCCACAAAGGCGATACCACGGAGACGATGAAATACTCTTGCTCTTTTCTCTAGCCCACAAAGGTACTTACAGTTCATACATCTTGTCCCGTATATCCAAGCAGCACCACTACGCCTGCGTACCTGAAATATTGCCCACAAACGTGGGTCAGTACACAGCGGTACTGGTGAGCGGGGTAACCCACTCGTCTAAGCCAACACTAAGTAAAATAGTGAATGCAAACAGTTATATGGTGATCTTTCTAGTTGAATCCTAGATTCGTTTCATGGCATATGGATGACATGTTAAGGAAAGCTGTAAAGCAGTTTAAGCATGCAAGCATTCCACTCAAACCAAACGACAAACATTTATATAACCGACCCGAAGGATTCTAGCATGCAACTCGTCCTACTCAATGCCATCGTTCGCACGATAACATATCGAACCATTCCCAAGCCTCAAATATCCATCCTCAACCAAAGTTTATATCCCAATCTCGAGTGCACACTCTTGCCGAGGCAAGGTGGCCGCGCCAACACGAAAGCCAAACCAACAAAAGAAAAGCAAGCCAACTCTTAAGCTATATGAAGTCACTGGCAAAGCAATAAAGGACATTGATCGGACCAAGATCAATAGGGCAGTCCTAGCCGATCCAGGGATGGGCAGCTACTCCCTCCTGGTGGTATCGGACTACCAGTACTGCGCCCAATCGAGCGATGCCCATTATTTCCTCCATGGTAGAACGGTCCCGGTGCCCCGGTGCCTCATCCCTTTCCAGGAAACCAAACCCTGTGCCACACAGGTTGTCCGTGACATGCAAACACGTAGGTATGACGAGAGGATCGAACATTCTCGCCCCACCAAGCGATCCTAGACTCGTTCAACCGATATCCAACCAAATTATCCATAACCATTCTTCCAACATATCCAACCAAGAAATCCAAATCTCGACCTCAACATATAGCCCAAGGCACCAAAATATCAAGTGTTTCCATAGGCACAATGCCTATGCTCAACACAGTATGTCATATTGGATGCAACACCCCAACTCGGGATAAACCCATGGAAAAATGCCCCAACCGTGGCATAACGCCCTCGCCGATGCAGTTGTTCGGTTTCGAACCGCAACTGCTCGCTTTGCAAGACAAAGCGACCAAGTGATACCCGTGCACGGATGCACGCTCGCTCGCCCGAATTTCCGATATTCCCATTTGCCTCAATGTATCATTCCAACTTGTATAATTCCAACCGTCCAAGCATAATCCCAATTATGCAACCGACTGCCTTAAATGTATAATCCAACTATCGCTCCAACTATCCAACGCGTAAACTAAATCAAGCCACAATCCTATCCAAGCCAACGACGTACACTCTATGCACGCCTCAGTGTAGTGATTCTTAATGTTTCAGCCCAAGTGTTCCAGCCTTTACGTGTTTTCCATATTATTAGACATGAAGGGGTAGAGGAGAAGTGAAAGAGCCCACTCACAATGTTTGATCCCATTAGGCATCCTGTCCTGCCGATACGGCCAATCCCTTGAACCCGTGGTCCGATGCAAGCACGATCTACTCAACTGGTATGACCGTGCGAGCAGGCCATGCTCTCCAAATCATCCGACCGATCGGACTAAGGAAGACGGCATTATCGCTCCCATCCAGCTATCTCAGTACTGTTCTGAACGAACACCTGATTTCCATCGAACCCGCTAGCCATCTATACATGAAACCAACTAAATCAATCCTTCTTCCCAAAATCCAACAATTCAAATATAACTAGCATTTGATTTATTCAATCCGACTCAGCGTAACGCACCGTGCGGTTGCGGGGCTTTACATAATATACCACTTAGAATCAGGTTCTTCCACGAACCGTGCTGGTACTCATTCCTTACTAGCATGCCACAATCCAATTCCATAGATCAGCTCTAGGCGACTTTCATATTCACGATCCGGACTCTGCATCTCGTTCTGCTGAATGCTCGTACAAATTTTTGAATTCCCACATCCTCCTTGTAGCTCAATACGAATTCTTCGTATCGCTTAGTTTTGGATCGTACACATATTTAAGGCATCCCTAAAATACATGCATTTCAGCCGAGCTTTGCGATAGCAAATTTGAACAAGTTACAAGGGTATCTTTTTGTTCGAGGCATCCATTTGCTTTGCTCCCAATTGAACCAAATCATGATTTCTATTCCAACACATTCACTTGAGCACTGGTCTCAAATATGATGATTTTCCACCGACTCAATCAGTTCGTGTTCCAACTCAATCCATCCAACTATTTCTGAATTCTGTACTAGCAACATCTCAAAATATATCTCATGTACCGAACGATCATCTCAACTGATACTACCCAAGCTAGGCGACTTACCCAAATATCAAACTTTGCTTAGATCATTTTAGTCCAACACCTTTTTCCTGCCATCTCAAATACCTCATTGGGTGAACATCTATATCGAGGTTCGTGTGATCCACGAAGATCTCGTTTCCACGCCAAAGGGATAGTGTCGCCACGATTTCAACGTGGACACACTCGCCATAATTCTTAGGTTGCGCATGGAATAGTTCTTTGCGCTGCTTCCACTGCCTCGAAGCATAGAATATCATCTTTGCCTTCCGAACAAGCACGCTTTCCAGACTAAGTTCCGAGACATCTTGTAAATCTGAGGCAGGTCTGTCCCTTCCAGTATTCGCAAGGATTTGATTCGAACGAGCCGTTGCTTTAACTTCACGAGCTAGTTTCACAGTCGTCAATTCATATGAATGCTATTCCCTTCCAGGGCACGATGAGTCAGAGGCGATGCCATCGATAAAAATTCGTGACTCTGAATCTCATCAGTTGACTTAGGCCAATTCCACCATCGCTTCGATCTTCCGGCTGCATCTTCAGCTGAAGACTATCCCAAGGGTCTCTCAATTTCAACACTCAATCAATAAGCCAAATCTCATTACTCACATCTGCCCTCGACGCATTCCCAAATACGCCGCCTCAAGGGTCGTTCTATGGGTCTACCATATTCATATCCGATTCAGCGGACAAGTCGCTAGGGTCAGCTGTCCCGAAGCTACGCTCGATAATTATAAGTCATCACGATGGACAGTTACTATGAACCATGCTATATCTCATCTGCAAATCCGAGCCAAAATTCCAACCATTCCATCCGAGCGAACTTCCGAATCCGAGCAATGCGCTCGTTGAAACCGTCTTCCATCAATCCGTCGTTCTGCCCTGAATCCATCAAATTTCCAAATTGCTATGTTCGCCTACTCGCACCATCGATTTCAATGATTCTCGAAACTCGAGACTTGCCCAAATTTATATCCGTTTGCAACGTTCCACAATGTGCGTCCAACTTACTCGAGCAGCACAGTGATTTGTTCCGACGTTGCTCCTACATTTAGCTATCTTCAAAAGTCCATCCACCACAAAATCCTTGCCTTCCTTTGTTGCCACAATCCGTCCACGTCTTCCGGAGAATCCGTTTTCCATCGTTGCACCATCTTGCCCAAAATTCTATTTCTGCTAAACCTGAGTCGACTTCTTGAGCAGTAATATCCAAAATCTTTCAAGTTTGTGTGAATCCATCGCTTTGCCCCTCCAAACCAAGTTCGTGTTTCATTGCTTAACCAACAACTCAAATATGTTTCCCAAAAATCGTAGTCCGTGCTTGCTATCATTCGATTCACCCATCGCTCGTTCAAGCGTATCCCTACTGTTCGTTCCGATCTCGTCATTTCTTAAGCCCAACGATACTTCCATTTGCACAAGTCCGTTCTCGATATGCTCAACTCAATATTCGCTTGCTTCATTTTCATTCTTTCTAACTCAACCGACGTGCGACAATCAACTTGTATTCCCGTTACCCGAGTTCGTTCAAGCAATCCTCATTGATGTCCAACCAAAAATATTTTCAATGCCTTGCTCAATACGTGGTATCCCATATACCACTCCGAATCAAGTCGCTACTCGCATTACGATTCCTTGCACTTATCCAAAATCCGTTCGAACCATCCCTTATGTGTGATCATGCCTTTCCCAATTCGAGTCTGACACAAAACTGAGACAAGGCCTGAATTATCCAACTATTCCATCAATCTTGCGATGCGACTCGTTCTATATCTAGTTCTCAATACTTCCAGCTATTCCTAAACCGATTGCTACTTTCGCAACACGAGCAATCGTGCAACGATCGTATTCTAAGTAGTCCAACCCAATACCCAATTGTTCCACACATTTGTTATACGAGCAACTCGTCCAAACTTATCCTGATATTCCCAAGCCAAACTCAAACTTGCTCAACCGATGCGCCACAACCAACATTCCAACATCTATCCAACCATTTCGCTAGACGAGCAACTCGTGCAACGATCCATTCTCATCGAATATTTCTACTCACAACATGCCGCATTACCAAATCTCGTATGCCAACTTACTGATCCATTGAGGCAATCAGAACTCCCCGAACGACAAGCCAAGCCAACCCAACGAAAGCTCTCAACTTGTTGCACAAATGCAACAACGCCAACCAACTTGCTGCACGAATGCAACAACGCCTAACGAGGCTAAACGATCCTACGAAAATCAACCAAGACAACACAACCAAGAATAACATGCAGCCACAACCAGCAATATATATAGACTTATTGCATGAAATATCCGATACGGCACCGAGTAGAGCCAAGAGCTAAACGACACGCGGAAGCTATTTTAGAGTTTGTGATAAAACGAAGGACCAAGTCCGAAGAAATGAACCAGGCGCTCTGATACCAATCTGTCATGCCCCAATCTCTCACAAGCTCAATAGTCCCCGCTGAACGTGAAATCACCACGTTGCAGCTCTCCTTCGGGACAATCGTTCTCTTCGGGATGTGATGCCGTACGAGCCTGGACGTTGCGCTCGTACAAGGCGATGTTGTTAAACACCAAAGTTATCATCGAAACAACCAAGTTACAGCGGAAGTCATTTTGTGTACCAAGCACACATCAGAGTATACGCAGCGAAGCTCTCGATAGGGTCCAAATGAAATGCCCCAAAGGCACTACCACAAAGGCGATGCCACGGAGACGATAAAATACTCTTGCTCTTTTCTCTAGCCCACAAAGGTACTTACAGTTCATACATCTTGTCCCGTATATCCAAGCAGCGCCACTACGCCTGCATACCTGAAATATTGCCCACAAACGTGGGTCAGTACACAGCCGTACTGGTGAGCAGGGTAACCCACTCGTCTAAGCCGACACTAAGTAAAATAGTGAATGCAAACAGTTATATGGTGATCTTTCTAGTTGAATCCTAGATTTGTTTTATGGCATATGGATGACATGTTAAGGAAAGCTGTAAAGCAGTTTAAGCATGTAAGCATTCCACTCAAACCAAACAACAACCATTTATATAACCGACCCGAAGGATTCTAGCATGCAACCCGTCCTACTCAATGCCATCGTTCGCACGATAACATATCGAACCATTCCCAAGCCTCAAATATCCATCCTCAACCAAAGTTTATATCCCAATCTCGAGTGCACACTCTTGCCGAGGCAAGGTGGCCGTGCCAACACGAAAGCCAAACCAACAAAAGAAAAGCAAGCCAACTCTTAAGCTATATGAAGTCACTGGCAAAGCAATAAAGGACATTGATCGGACCAAGATCAATAGGGCAGTCCTACCCAATCCAGGGATGGGCAGCTACTCCCTCCTGGTGGTATCGGACTACCAGCACTGCGCCCAATCGAGCGATGTCCATTGTTTCCTCCATGGTAGAACGGTCCCGGTGCCCCGGTGCCTCATCCCATTCCAGGAAACCAAATCCTGTGCCACACAGGTTGTCCGTGACATGCAGACACGTAGGTATGACGAGAGGATCAAACATTCTCGCCCCACCAAGCGATCCTAGACTCGTTCAACCGATATCCAACCAAATTATCCATAACCATTCTTCCAACATATCCAACCAAGAAATCCAAATCTCGACCTCAACATATAGCAAAGGTACCAAAATATCAAGTATTTCCATAGGCACAATGCCTATGCTCAACACAGTATTTCATATTGGATGCAACACCCCAACTCGGGACAAACCCATGGCAAAATGCCCCAACCGTGGCATAACGCCCTTGCCGATGCAGTTGTTCGGTTTCGAACCGCAACTGCTCGCTTTGCAAGACAAAACGACCAAGTGATACCCGTGCACGGATGCACGCTCGCTCGCCCAAATTTTTGATATTCCCATTTGCCTCAATGTATCATTCCAACTTGTATAATTCCAACCGTCCAAGCATAATCCCAATTATGCAACCGACTGCCTCAAATGTATAATCCAACTATCGCTCCAACTATCCAACGCGTAAACCAAATCAAGCCACAATCCTATCCAAGCTAACGACGTACACTCTATGCACGCCTCAGTGTAGTGATTCTCAATGTTTCAGCCCAAGTGTTCCAGCTTTTACGTGTTTTCCATATTATTAGACATGAAGGGGTAGAGGAGAAGGAAAAGAGCCCACTCACAATGTTTGATCCCGTTAGGCATCTTGTCCTGCCGATACGGCCAATCCCTTGAACCCGTGGTCCGATGCAAGCACGATCTACTCAACTGGTATGACCGTGCGAGCAGGTCGTGTTCTCCAAATCATCTGACCGATCGGACTAAGGAAGACGACATTATCGCTTCCATCCAGCTATCTCAGTACTGTTTTGAACGAACACCTGATTTCTATCGAATCCGCTAGCCATCTGCACATAAAACCAACTAAATCAATTCTTTTTCCCAAAATCCAACAATTCAAATGTAACCAGCATTTGATTTATTCAATCCGACTCAGCGTAATGCACCGTACAGTTGCGGGGCGTTACATCACGTCCGGATTAAGACGATTATCCAACGGGAGCGTTGACGTGGTGATCTTACGTCCAACGAGGGTGGTCGAACTTGCGGGAGACCGGAGCATGACAACTAATGGATCGTCTTAACTTTTGGTTCGACATGATAAGACGAATTTGGAATGCAAGTGATCGGATATATTTTATGGATAAGTTAGCCTAGAACCTGAAATAAATCACGCTTGATGGTTTCGTGAACGAATACATGAATCAGGTTGAACAAATTGGAGTTAAACTAAAGATTTAGAATCGAATCTTGGCTTGGCGGACTAGACTTGGTATGGATACAAGATTCTATCAAAACGTGTTTGGAGAGATAGACTATGCAAATTACTAGTCTTATCCTGCAACTTGGATATACTATGGATTTTATTAAACAGACTCGAATCCCGTATAAAACGAATGTGTTATTAAGAGTAGGATAATCAGTGCTTGATGTTTAAAAATCTGAGTGAAACGAGCTTGGGTAGATTATCCCGTGCAAATGAACAATGGTTTGACCCTAGGAATTGGGGCAAGCATCATGCGACATATTTGCACGATGTATCGTGTACTTGAACTTGTACCTATAACCTTGTGAGCTGACCTAGCAATTAGGCAGACGACCTCGTGCCGAGTGAATAAACTTGTGTTACCGACTTTACCATATTGCTTGAACAAGCTATACAACTGGGGCAGCAAGACTTAGGCTTAGACTTGGGAACGATAACGTGTACTAAGTTTGACTCGAACGGATGGACGCTAGTCGATATCGGATAGATCATGCTTAACGGTAGTGCAAAATGCTTGAATTGGGTTGGAAAGAAAATGATATGGAATTTGATTAACCCTATCGGAAGTATCTTTGTGATTCATAAGACGAGAACCCTTAAGATTTTTACAAAGTAGCTTGTCCAATTTTACTATTTCTAAGTTTGGTTGAATGCATATGTTTGAGGGACGCCTTGAACGTGTGCACGATCCAAGACTCAATGAGATGTGAAACTCGAGTGCTAAGACTTTGTTATCGCTAAGTTGGTTGACATGAATGTGTTTTAAGGACACTTTGAATATGTGCACGATCCAGACTCGCGGTATGCCGATCTCTTATGCTAGTGCAAGTGAATATCCGTCTGAACAAGTATAATAACTTGTATAAGTTGCCTCAGCCTTAGATCGCTAACCAAGATCGATTGAAACGTACTCCGCGTTAAGCAACATGTCCTGCGCTAAGGTGCAAATTAGACTGACTCAGCATACACGCGACACGGCGTAAGGATCGAGTAGAAGATTGTGTTCAATTATATTTAGTGGTACCGATTGCTTTGCTACGCTAAGGAATAAATTCCATAATGCGATAGAACGACCTGCGCTCAGTAAGTCTCGAGGACGAGACTTTTTTTGAGTGGTGTATGATGTAACACCCCATTTCGCTTAAACGGACTACCGATTCAAACGACAAAAGTGCAACGTCCCGACCCGCTTTGCTTAGCGAGAATACTCGTTAAAGGCAAATGATATCCAGACTTGTCCCTTCATGAGTTTGGCTTAGGCTTTCAGAGGCTCGCTCGGAGTATCGCTCAACCAAGGCGAATCATCGCTAAGGTGGGTGGCTATGGTGAACTTGTCTTTGCTTAGCCAACACACTTAAAATATGGAACGATATATGCAAGTTGCTAGGTGAATCACCCCCTGCATGCTAATAAAAATATAACGCACCTAGCTAAGGGAATAATCCCAACTTGTATTGCTTGTGCTAGAACATGAAAACAAAACTTTGCTTATAATCAGACCCTCGCATGCTACCTTTGCCTTGTGCAACTGGACCCTGCTATGCTTCGATAGAACGATATGTATATGCTCTTCTTAGTGCACTATTTACTTGTTTACACTGCACGACCCTAGATCATGTCGCTAGGAAAGTTCATTTAAGGTTTCACTTCTCGGTTTACCTTCGGGCCCGAGAAAACATAAATGCTTAAGTTTCCTTATGAATGCAACGCTTGCCTGCTTATAAGTTAACTTGTAATATTGCCTAGACTCAATGTTTGCCACACGAAACTTATGCCACAATCAAGTAAATGCTACCTCTATCGTGCATGCATCTAGTGAGCCAGGAGACTATCAAATAGTTCTTCTGTGCATTGTAAACCTGCAAGTATCCGAGACCGTTAAGGTCGCTAAGACAGTCCCCGCACCAGGGGAATGCATCAAGGCAAGTTTATATCTGAATGGAAAGCATATCAAGTGTACATCTGAATGATAATCACATCCAGTTTACCTCTGAACGAGAATCATGTCAAGTAAAGAAAGAATCACAGCTCGTGGAGCAAATACTCGGTTCAGAACAAGAATTATGGATTATCATGTCAGGCTATAAATTTGGAAAGACCCTGACCTGTATGTCGCAGACAACTTAAAAAAGGTGATCTTCGGATCTCAGTTCCACGGGCGGTCACCGGGGCACCGGGGCCGATCCGATCCGGATGGAACTTCATGTTTAGTCTTTATGTACATCGGACGAGATGGTTCGTAGTGCCTCATGTTCTTTCGTTATATTCTATCCTCGTCATTGACTAAAACTGGTCCTTTATGGCTTTGCCAGCGACAATCGTTCATATAGATAAGTCATCCTCGCTTAGCGGCTACCCGCGTGCGAGTCATTGCATCGGGTCAAGAATATCGGAAATGCCTGAACGATCATGGTTATAAGATACTTGTACATCAATTGAACACTTTAATATCTTATACAACACACATGATATTTCGTGTAACTCGTGCATCCGAAGCGTAATCTAGCTCATAACACAGTGTTTGCCTATGTTATTGCCCCTAAATGGTTATACATGCTCGTGCTTGAAATAAAATTGGTTTGCCTTGGACAGGGAAGGACAAAAGGTAAGTTGGTAAGTCTCACCGTGTTTCCTCTTATATTGCACCGTGCACTGCCACACGAGTTAGGCTATTCAATCTTTGCCATAAAACTGATCATAAGACAACCAGAAAGACAACATAATAGTTGTGCACGAAACCTATATTACGTGTTTGGATTTGTCGAGCGGGTGAGTAGCCTCCCCACCAGTGCATTCATGTACTGATAATCCACCAGATTGTTTGCAGGGTGCGGGAGAACCTCGTTCGGTGCGGATGCCTCCTTCGTGCGTGCTAAGGCATGTAGTTCACTCTGAAGCCTTTGAGCGCTGTATACGGAACTGAAGCACATATACAAGATGTAATGTTAGAACATCGCCTGTACATCATTCCACAAAATGTAGCCACTTGGCACGCTTTACTGTTTCAGAGAGAGAGGCTTGAGCGAATTGTAATCTCGGCCTAGCGCCGCCTGTTACACTTGTTATATCAATAAATAGTTTGCTTTACTTCAATACTTGTGTTTCTCAATGCTTCATCTATTGTCGACTCAGTGAACTTGTTACCAAATCGCCTATGCGTTTATAATTTCGTTGCACTCGGACAATCTGTGCGACTCTGTGGCTTAGACCTCTTATTGCCAGCCAATGAACCACGACCTTGCAAGGGCGCGGCTCACTCTCGTGTGGCATCACGTCCAGATGGGCCGAAGCGATTGTCCCGCAGGAGCGCTGGCGTGGTGATTCTTGCCTAGCGGGGACGACCGATTAGCCTGCGGGATATCGGGACGTGACAATAGAGATATGTGTAAAACTTCCCAGAAAGTATGCTCTCTAATCTCAGAACCCACGTTGAGATCAAACTCAGAGGATCACACAAGAGTTACTCTCTGATTATCCACGATCCAACGATGGGTTTGACGACACCCGCAGGGAAAGTCGACGACACCCGAGGGTGGGGGGGGGGTCGGGTGGGAGACAGGGGGAAAGGGAATTCTCCTTGTTTTTTTTAGAATTTTTTTTTTTGGAAAATTGATTCAAAGCTTTGGCTCTGATACCATGTAGAGAGAAAATAATTGATTGATTTACTTCCAAGAGAGGGGGTATATATATATATATATATATATATATATATATATATATATATAGGAGGAGGAGGCTAGCCTCCTCCTTATTTTCTATCCGATGTGGGAATAAATAAGTCCCCCATAACTCAACACATATTCCCAATCTTCTTCCTCCACCTATAATTTTAGGTTTGTATTTATTTTATTTTATTTTCTTAATTCTTTTTTCCAATCCTTGTTAATGTCCAAAATATCATAGTCTAGTAACATAAAATAGGTTTAGGATAAATTTAGGCAAAATTTTTAACTTTTGAACCCATTTTAGATATTCGAAGTAATAAAATTTGTCACAATCGTGGTTGGATAGAATCGGGACTATAAAACATTTCTACAGTCATGTTTGTTGTCAGGATTGTAGAACTTTTCTACAGTCCTGAATACTTTAAGGACGGTAGAAAATTTTTACAGTCCTATATGTTCATTTTTTAATATTTCTTTATTAGTTCAACACTTCACGTCTTTTTATCCTCTTAATCTCTTATTTTGGTGAAGCTTGCAGTGAAGCAAATTGGTTTGAAGCAAATTTTACGACAAGAATAATCTTTTCTGCAATTGTGATGATTATCTTATACTTTGGAGTAGGTGGAAAAGTAAAGACCGACATGAACGAATACATGATGAATAATCACTTACAACTAGAGTTTTTATGTAAAGAAACTTTGACGTTTGATTTGTGAAAATTTAATTTTTGACTTTGATGTTGGTTGTAATATTAAAAATTGACTAAAATTGTTGAGATGGGTGTTCGATCTAACGTAAAGTTGGTAAATTTTTGGAACTTTGATGTGTACAGTAAAATATTGGTTACAGATGAATATATGATTTTTTGCTACTTGATGTTGGTTGTGTGATTGGTGTTTAATCTAATGTGAAATTGTTATAATTTGAGTATCCTAAGAATTGCAAAGAATTTGGATAAATTACAAGTATCCTAGGAAACTTTGAGTATCCTTGGACTATCCTTTTTTTTGACATTCCTAATGAAAACTAGTTGTATATTAGGACTGTCAAAACTTTTGACTGTCCTAATTGTTGGTAGGACTGGCAAATTTTTTGACAGTCCTAGTTTCCAGTAAGTTTTCACTTGGACTGTCAAATTTTTGTTTTTACAGTCTTAGTTTCCAGTAAGTTTTCACTTGGACTGTCAAAAATTTTGACAGTCCTAGGATACTGTAATATTTTTAAAATTTTACAGTCCTTGGATTTATTTTTAATTTTTTTAATTTTTTTAATTTGTATATTAAATTTTCTTATAGATTGACTAGGAATACTAATTTTTTAGAGTTTAATTAGTCAAAGTAAAATTTGAAGATCGAAACATTATTATTTTACGATTCTAAAATTATGAAAAGTCCGTCAAAGGTGGAACATTTTTATCTCATACTACTCTTCGATATGCTCGTTTTGGCACCAACTGGACCTCGTTTCGATCTCTCAGTCAAAAGTTATGGTCCTTTAAAATTTTAAATTTTAAATTTTTTATTGTAACACGTGCCTCTCATCTCGGACGTGGATTCTTTCTACACGAATTGTGTTACTCTCGTCGAAGACATACAAATCGACCTATTGTTTTATAAAAAAATGATTTGTGAGCTAATAGTTATGATCACTCGAAACCTGCTCGACGACGTAAGTTATTTTCTTACACTAGCAACAATGAAATATTTGCTCTCCTTTAAGATTGTCAAATTTTCTGACAGTCCAACCAAAATTATATTGTTCAATGAACATCATGTTTATTTTGATTGTCATGACTATAAAAAAAAATTGACAGCCTAAAAAAATATGATAAACAACATATATTTTTTAGGGATGTCAAAATTTTTGACAGTTTTTCTAATTGGAAGAACTGTCAATTTTTTTGGCAGTCCTGACTATAGACAAGACTATCAATTTTTTTGACAATCCATCATCGTTCCCATTGCGATTGTAGACAAATTTTCGATGTTCGAAACCCTAAAATGGGTTCGAAACTTTAAAAATCTGCCCAAAATGAATCATGAACCATTTTTTAGTTAGTAGATGATGAAATCTATGCATGAACATGGAACCGTAACATATTTGAATTTAGGGAGAGAAAAGAAGAAAAGAATGCATAAGAAAAAAGTTGACTTTTACACTATGTAGTGGACTGTCCCTAACAAATTTTTTATAGTGATAACTTGCAAATAAAAATAGGGATATTTTAGCAAAATTTTCAATTACAAATATAGAAACTAGCATATACCTTCACTTATTTTAAAAACTAGCAAATGCCTCTCATTCCTTTGTATATAATATTTAAAAATTTAAGATATACTCCCACTATTTAATCAAAATTTTGATTATTTTACTCATAATATGAAACATTTATTAGTTTTTAAATAAATAAAAATATATACTAATTTTTATATTTATAAGAGATGCAATAATCTCTACTATATAATGCCAAAACTAGGCTTCACCGTGAAAAATTTTCGTTCCAAAAATACCCTTCAACATATTTAGTAATTAAAAAGAATACCTACAATAAATTCCACTGACAACCATTTAAGAGATGCAATAATGACAACTATTTACGGAAATCAAAGGGTTCATGCTACTTGCTAAGTCTTTTAAATTGTTACCAAAGAATTCGAAGGGTTGAACCATTAACCTATATAATTAAAAGCAGTAGAAATAAACTAACTCATCAACATTATTCAGTCCAATATACGTGCAAAGCACGTGCATATATACTAGTATTTATAATGCAGACATTTGCTAAAATATTTCATAAAAATAAAATATTAAGTTTTGTAGTGGTTTTAAAAAAAATTCTTTTATACACCAAACAAACTGACTAAAACAACACCCTCCCTCGACTCTCATTTCATCAACTCATTCGGATCTGTTCTCACCGATTGATCATCCGACAAAGATGTTGCAGTGTATTTTTCTTCTTTCGGATTGCGGGTGATTCTCCAAAACCCTAAAATTATCCCCCCAAATTTCTAACAAGTTTTCATCTCTAAATTTGCAATTCAATTCGGTCTCCTTTTCTAAGTCAGGGAGGTGATGCTCGAGAAGCAGATGTCCGGCCACAGAGTCGACCGGTCCATCTGCAGCTGGTTCTGGGACTACGTCCTCTCCCAAGGCGGAGATTCCTCCAAGGTGAGATTCTGGAGAAATATTTGGAATTTCTATTTAGGGTTCTTGAGTAGTAGTGATTTTGCGTTGATTCTGATGTGCTTCAATGTGGGAATTTCTTCTTCTTCTTCTTCTTCTTCTTCTGTGCTAGATTCTGCCGGTGGTCGCTTCTCCGACTCACTATCTGTTCCAAATCTACCGCGACGGAGTCACGTTCCTGGCCTGCACCCAGGTCGAGATGCCTCCTTTGATGGGAATCGAGGTGAGACGTATGTTTTATTTATTGAATTAGTCACATTATATATGGATGTTTGATACGGACACACATTGATTTTGGGGTGTCCTAGTATTCTTTTGGAGTGTCCGACACTTATGTAATACATGACTGATACGGTGCGATATGGAGTGTCCGTGCTTCCTACACAGTTGCAGGACTAATGTTTGTGAAAATGGAGCTAGTTCCCCTTTAGAAACAATACATTGTGACCGTACAAAGAATTGGGTGACCAACTATCGATGACAACGACAAGAAAGCCTTCATCCGCCTATATCAAAGATCCTCTCAACTATGGAACTGTTTTTTCCAGTGTTGTCAAGGCACGCGCCTAAGTGTCAAAGGCGAGGGACAAATGAGGCACAATGCCTCATAAACCTTAAGTCGAGGCGCCTCTTATGAGGTGCACACCTCTAGCACTTAGGCTTAAGCCTTTCAGGCTATTAAGATACATTAAATCTGCACCTGACTTAGTTGACTTCACAACTTCTATTTTTCGAGTAACTTCTCGGTTGTCACATTATGCTATGACTTTATGACTTCTCAACTTCTATTTATGAGTTCCTGTTTATTAGCTTGATGCAGAAAGCATACGAGGTTTAAAATCAGCAAATTAATTTGAATTAAAGTAAGCTCATTTAACTCTCTACTAATGACCAAATAATTTCTAGGTTGTTAAAATTAATGATTATATAAGGCAAGAGATTATAAACTATCGTGCAAACCTTAGAATTTTGTAGAAAATTGAATTAAGTTACCAATAAATCAGGATAGTTCTCTATTTAATACGTAGGTAGATAACCACAAGTTCCATTTTTTATTTCTTTTGTAGAAGCACTCAAGTTATTGGTGGATCAGCAACATATTGATAGCTGTAGAATATGAATAATGGATTGATGTTTATTGATGAAAAGACTACATATATATAGGAGAGGCTAACCCCTTTCTCTATTATTTTACCCGATGTGTGACTAAAGTCCATTACTAATATAACACTTAACACCCTCCCTCAAGCTGGAGCATATATATCAATCATGTCCAGCTTGTTATATAAAAATTGCACCCGATGACCCAAAAGAGGTTTCGTGAAGATATCGGCTATATGATCACTGGTCCTCACATGATAAAATTTTATCATCCCCTTTTTATACTCATCACGGACGAAGTGGACATCAATTTCAATGTGTTACGTCCTTTCATGAAATACATGATTGGTAGTAATATGGATAGCATATTGGTTATCACACCACATATATGCTGCTTTAGATCATGCTTTCTCTTCTTCCAGTTCTTGTAGAAGATGCTGCAGATATAACACTTCAGCCGTGCCATGAGCAATGACTCGATATTCAGCTTCGGAACTTGATCGTGCGATCACACTCTGCTTCTTACTCTTCCACGATTCTAAGTTTCCGCCAATAGATACCGAGTAACCAGATGTAGATCGTCTATCTGTCAGGCTTGCACCCCAGTCAGCATCAGTAAAGCACTAAACATTTGTATGTCTCTGGTTCTCCATACTAATTCCTTTTTTAGGATTCTGGACTAGATAGCGCAGAATTCTGAGAACTGTCTGCCAATATGGAACTCTTGGAGAAAACATAAATCTACTCGCGACACTGACTGCAAATGAAATATCTGAACGAGTCATAACCGCCAAGTAGTTGAGTTTTTCAACCACTCGACGATATCGATCCGGATTAGTCATCAGTACTCCCTCGTCGGGGAGTAACTTTTCTCCTGGGTCCATTGGCAACATTGTTCCCTTGGCTTGCATCATTCATGCATCATTTAGTATGTCTAGCACATACTTCCTTTGAGACATGACAATATACTTATTTTTTCGTACGACTTCAACACCCAAGAAGTAGTTTAACGATCCCATATCCTTGGTCTGAAACTGTTCTCCCAGAAACCTCTTCAGTCCTGCAATGCCCTGACTGTCGTCTCCTGTGAGCACAATGTCATCAACATAAACACCAAGTAGTATCCTTCCTGCCGATATTTGTCGGTAAAATACAAAATGATTCTTCTTCAATTGACACATGCCAAACTAAGTGGTAACATCTGTAAACCGACCAAACCATGTAGGGTGATTGTTTGAAACCATAGAAGGCCTTTCGTAGATAACACACTTTATCCTCCCTTGCAACGAACCCGGGAGGTTGCACCACTTATACTTCTTCGTCAAGATCTTCATGGAGGAAGACATTCTTGATATCCAGCTAAAGGAGTGGCCAGTCATAGCGAACAACTAAGGCTAAGAATACACGTACAGAGGTCATTATGGCAACTGGGGACAATGTCTCAAAATAATCTTCACCATAAGTTTGAGAATATCCTTTAGCCACAAAATGAGCCTTTAGTCGATCAAGGGTGCCATCCGGTTTCACTTTGATCGTGAACACCAATTTGCAACCGACAACATGTTTACCAGACGACAAATCTACCAAGTTTCCAGTATGGTTCTCCAATAGTACTTTCATCTTCTCGTCCATAGCAGCACGTCAACCAGGATGTTTGAGACTCTCCTCGGCATAATTGGGAATCTGAATCCCATCAATAGTAGTTATCAAGGACTGAGTGTG
The DNA here is from genome assembly GCA_036927795.1 of Iris macrosiphon. Lineage (NCBI taxonomy): Eukaryota > Viridiplantae > Streptophyta > Magnoliopsida > Asparagales > Iridaceae > Iris > Iris macrosiphon. The sequence goes on along the minus strand of JAYESA010000011.1, from coordinate 159,850,553 downwards.
GCTCGCAAGTCCTTTGTATTTTCAACATACAAGGGTTGATCACGACAGGCACGACGAGGTCGAGCTGGAGGAACAGGCGGAGGCGACTCAGTAGAGCTAGAGGAGGATGATGTCTCTGTGACTGAAGGCGGAGGCACCATCTGCGACACTCGTTCGGATGACGACGGTACTGACTGAACCGGTGGCTGCGGACCGTCGGACCGGAAAACTGTCTCGGTATGGGAGGGCACCCTTACGGGGGACTGTTGTGTTTGAACATGAAACAACAAGAAATCCTCTTCTGGATAAACTTGCGGAGCCGGATCAGTAGTTTGTGGAAGTGGAGGAAACTCGGTTTCAACAAAGGTAACATTCCGAGAGAAAAAAATACATCTTTAAGACGAAAAAAACAACGATACCATTTCTGATCCTTAGGGTGCCCAAGGAAAATATATTGGATAGTTTTTGGATCTAATTTAGAAAGAGTTGGTCGGGTATCCCTGATATAACACAAGCAACTAAACATCGATACCATCTCCTAAAGACTAAGTAACAATAAAAAAAAATAACAAATGAAATCTGAATTCAAAATTCAAATTCAAGTTTAAATACTAATCCATAATGAAGCCATGTCGCGCCGTCTTCTACGTTAGTAGGTCTAACGTAGGTCTTCATGACTGGGGGCTTGATGTCCTCATCATAGCTGTTATGACTCAAATTTTGATTTTTGAGTCAGGTATTATGAGTTGCTACAACTGTATTCTCACTTATTCTATATACATAGACTTGGGCTATACAAGGGTGTAGAGCCTTTGGTGTGCCTTTCGTCTTTGAATACAATTGTTTTTTTTTTACTGAATTTCACTGAAAATTGGGAGATAAAGTAGACGTGCATTAAAAATGATTGACATATAAAAGTTGAAAAAGGAGTCAGATTTGTCTTTGTACCTCTATAGCTTAGTCCCATTGCACTGTGGACTTATGATCGATACACATTACACAACCAAGGAGGGCAATACAATATGCATTTGATTTATGATATAATATAATTTTTTTATGTAAATTACTAAATGTGCCTTATTGCATTTGTTGAATGACCAATTTAAAGTTTTAAACCTTAATGTATAACGTCTTTAGCAATCTTACAAGTTGTCTCGCAATGATTCATACGACCAGCAACCAAAGCCTGGTCTAATCTGATTATTCTGATAATGAATGTACAATTGAAAGCAAATCAGGAACTACAGTAAACTGATTAGGTTTATGTATGGATCGAATGTTGCTAGCTGACACAAAACTGACTTATGGCTGGTCATGGCTCCTCAAGCTGTGTGCGCAGCCTATTGATCCTTCCTTTACCATAGTTTGAGGTTTGAGGAATGGGCAATATGCCAAAACTAGTCACACAAAAATAATTTCTTGTCCAATCAAGTTAATTCCCCAAAGTTCAATAAGGAAAGTTACTTGCATCTGGAGACATGGGCATCAACAAAGTTTATAGTTTTTCCAAGCTATAGTTCTATATAATGTTAAGGTTTTTCACTTATTTCATGACTCTGAATTTGATATTGGTTAGTTTTGGACCGTGTTGTATGCTGAACCATTTCAATGACTTTGTAGTTCAATTTCTTTAATTTTATGTACGTTCCAGATTTGTAAGTTATCATCATGACCTCCTAGTAAAATATATTCTTTAGAATCCCTACTATTTCCTTTTGTTTACAACTAATCTTGTTAGTATTTATATTTACTATATAAGTGGTTCACTTAAAATGGCCAAGAACAAAACTCAGGCCTGTCAAAATTCCATGGTTTGCTTTAGGCAGATTAAACTTGCACCTGACTTGCAACCATTTATTGTCTTCCCCTCTGTTCTAAAAGGCGGTGCCTAGGCGCTAGGTGCCTGGTGCCTGTCCGATGTTCGTCTAGGCGCTCGTCTAGTCCCCGTGACGCTCGACTATACATAATTTTAGGGTTTTATGGATTTTTTATACAATTTTTAGTAGGTTTTTTAGATTTTATTTTATTTTATTTTTTTGAACTGCCTAGATCCGCCTAGGCGGACTAGGCGCTAGGCGGCGGCTGCCCGTCCACCCAGCGCTTTTCACAACCTTGGTCTTCCCTGGTCCCTCAATCCATCCGACATGTCATCTTACTAAGTCTTCTTCATCAGTGCCAAAATTGACTACATGTGAGTACCTATAAATTATGTTTAAGATTCAGAATAACCTTAAGAGAATGATCAAGATGATTTAAAGGTAATGTGCTGATACCACCCTCTTAAAATCCAATACCAACACAATGGATATGAAGTGCGAGATTATGATCTCAATTCAAAATTTTGACAGTTTAATAAGAATTATCAGCTTGATAAAGGTTTTAACCTGACACAGATACGAACCGACACAATACGGACATAGAGACACGAACACAACACCTATTTTGGTGTGTTCTAGTGTGTTTTTGAGTGTTTGTGGTGTGTTCGATGCATGTCCGATATGCGTCCAGCATGACATGGCCCAGACTTTTGGAGTGTGTGTGCTTCCTAGGTTCTCACTCATACGAAACTTTTTTGGTTTAAGTGTCATTGATTCTTGACTTATGAAGTACGACGCTGTGATCTCAATTCATTTTTTTTTGTCAGTTTAATCAGAATAATCAGCTGGGTAGACCTTCTTACTCATACAAAAGCTCTTTTGGTTTTAGGGTCGTTGATGCTTGTCTTATACCCCACCTATGTGAGGAATATTGCCATGGCTCTTATATGATTGGGGGCTCAAATGAGCCAAAAGTTGCTCACTTAGCTGCTATGTTATCTGGATTCTCCACTTTAGGAAGAAGTACCCGTGTCCACCCGATAGGACGTGTATAGGTATGGAATCCGTATCGGATCCTTCATGGTGACAATTGGAAGACTGGTAGTAAAGGAGATAGTTTATTTTAATATGGTAAACTGGTAGTAAAGTTATGAAACTTTACAAATTTAATTACAAGATGTCTTTTTATGAACCATGCGAATTTATTTATAAGCTTAAATATATGAAATCATGCAAACTTTATTACAACTATGTCTTTTTATGAAATCATGCAAATTTAAATAGAGAGTATGTCTTTTTATGAAACCGTACAAATTTATTTACATGTCTTTTATGAAACCATGCAAATTTAATTACATGATGTGTTTTTTTATGAAACCATGTTCAAATATATTTATTTTAATAGTTATATCCCCGTATTCATATCCAAAATTAAGATCATTTTTAGCCGAGTCCGTGTGTCCTTCAATTATGAGTTTGAATGACCCGACTCTTGAATATGTACCCGTAATTGACACCCGTACCCGAGTCCATGTAAACATAGCTTACCTGTACCCATTAAAAAATGGGGATTTTACGGCGAGTAATCACCTAAGATGAACCAGATAAACCTTCCTATGTTTTCTTTGATTCAAGTTCAAGTCAAATCATATTATCATGCCAGTGATAAACTTGACTTTATATGTTTAGCTGTTTGAAGAAACCTCTTTTGTGCCTTCATATAATTAAGCAAAATATGTAAACTGAAGGTCAAAATTTCTCTAGCTGATCATATATGTATTACTGTACCAGTCTGAAAAATATTTGTACAGATATGGAACATTAGTCCCACATATGCATAAAGATCCACAGTTAAATTGCATTATATTACTTGACTGAGAGTTTAATACAATAGGAATGCATGGTTATTTTTCTTACCTTCTGATTTGCAGTTCCTGTGTAGAGTAGCGGATGTTCTGACGGATTATCTTGGAGGATTAAATGAAGACTCAATAAAGGATAACTTCGTTATAGTATATGAGGTATTTAAGCAAACCCTTTTTATGCTTACTATTAGTGATCATTTTTCTATCAAGTCGTACAGTTTTTTTTTTTTTTTTTTTGAGATATATCTTCACATGAAGTTATTTGAAGTTTAGAACTATAACTGGAAAACCATTTCATATTCTACTCCACTGTTATAGATGAAGAAATCAATAACCTAAAAAAGTCGATCCAAACCACGCTAATAACAATTCAACATGATCATCAAGTTATATTCTATAGACAACTCATCTTCTATTGCGAAAAGAAATAACTCTGCCTGATCAACCTGACCGAGTGACTCACATAGCCAAATCAGTAGAGCAATCAGTAGATTGCTCAACATTTGTAACTCTTGCTTTATCAAGTTTTTCAACTAAATTTTGAATATATAAAATTATCAATCACTAACATTTGCTACTTCAAGATTTTTTTAAAACTTTATTATCTTATGATTTGTATCTAATAGGAAGTTTTGTTTTTTCAAATACATGGCAACATCTTATACAGTGGTTTGTTTATTATTATGATTCACTATGTTACTTTGCCATAATTCACATTAACATAGTTCACTAAAGCCCACCAAGTTTAAGGAAAAGTATACAAGGCACAAGCTTTTATGGTTTTGCAAGCAATATTTGATATGATATAATCGAATAATTCATAATATTATGGTACTCAGTTAACTCTGTAGATTGTTTTAATAGTCAACTGCGCTACCCCAGGCAATATTGCTTGGGGTTATTCATCCAAAAACTGGATTAGGGGGGTTCTACGCCATGAATCCTATAGTTTAGGAGGGGAGGGTATATGCAATTCACTCTATTTGTTCAAGGCATTTCTCTTGATTATGAATCAAAGATAACCAAGTAGCTAGCATGAAACATGAACTAATTTCATTCTTGAAATATATTATTGCAATGATAGAGATGCACAGTAAGAACCAGCACCATAAATTGATCTACAAGTATATGGACCACCTACTTGCATGCAAAAGCTTATGAATTTTCTAAGCATGAAAAACTAAAAGTAGCTCTAAGGAATCAGCAGGCTAAGCGGCTTCAAGTATGTACAAGAGTCACTAAAGCCTCTAGAGAGTATGTATGGGCCTGTTTGTATGCTAGATGTATGTGGAAAGGGGATGTTTTTGGAAAGTAAAGGATTCATTCGCCACTCCCTTTCTTTGGTTCACTAGCAAACTTGGAAGAAACTGGAATTTGCGCTTCCCACCTCTCTCACACCTCCCTCATTACAAACAGCCCTAATAGGTGTTTTTCTTTTTCTCTTAAGTTAACACCTAGCCAAATTGATGTAGATACCAGTCTGTTAACCAACCTATCCAAATTAATCTTGATATCAGTCCATGAACCAAACAACCCTAATAGGTGATTTTTTTAATCATAACTGCACGTAGCAAATTAATATCGATATCAGTCCATTATTTGAACAGGCTGAAGTCTTTCTTTATCGAAATCTCAACTATTGTTGAATATATCAAAACTAAAAAAATTCACCACTTCAATAGTTGTGTTTCTACTGGATTATGGAGTGTTGAATAAAATTGGGAATCAACTGTAAAGTTTAATACCTTCCTAGGGTCTGTTTGGTTCATGGAAGTTGGCAAAGAACTTAGAGAACTTGGGAGATCTCCAAGTTGTCTTTGTTTGAGAAGTAGGAGTTTGAGGAACAGGAACTTGACCCACATGAACTGTCCCCATGCCACATAGACCTTAACTTGTCCAAGTTTCTTAGCAAACTTCCAAGCCAAAATGAACTTAGATAACTTCACTTTAGAGTGGGAAATGTGGGTACTGACATCCCAAAAATTTGAGTTCTTTGGGTTCCAAGCTAATTTTCTCCTAACCAGACACAATAGTCAATGGAGAGGAAACAAGAACTTGGAAGACTCGGAAATGGGGACCCACCATATAGTTTCTTGGGTTTTTTGGCTTCTCCAAATTTCCTCAACTTCCATCTACCAAACAGGCCCTAGTAGGATATCTCGCCTAGGCTACAATATTCAAAGATTGTATATAGGTTCTTATGATCCAGGGCTAAGATATTGTACCAAATGTGAAATTCTTTGCACCTTCCCTAAACCAAAAGACACGAGTTAGTACATTGGTTGCTTCTTTCACTTATTTTATATTCTTGGTTTAGAACTATGTATTTTCTTCTTTCAACGATTCAGTTTCTTTGGAAAAGTAAAACCTTCATGTTGTTACGAGAACTTGCTTCCATTTTCATCTATTTTACTTAGGGTAAACTATTCGTAGTTATTATCTTCTTCTTTAACACAACAACCTGGTTGATGATTATAGTAAATTGGAACTCAGAAGTATCTATCACCACTGGAAGTTAAAAATATTTACTAGTTAACTACAACAGGTTTTTCCCGTCGTAGTCGTAGTCGTAGTCGTAGTCGTAGTATTGAGGAAGGGTCGATCGTCGTCATAAAAACAAAAACTTAGAAGCCCCAACTTTTTTTAAAAATTTAAATTTTAAAGTCATGCATGCATGTTAAGTTTTAAACGCATGCATGCTGTGTAATAAATCATACATTTTCTTGACTTTGATGCATGTGCATTTGCACATTCATAGATTCTTTAGTATTTAACTGCAATAAGCTTGAAGAAGTCGTAGTGTTGGTGAAGCCGTCGGAGTGTTGTCATAAAAATATAAAAATAAAGTAAAGTTTTATATGCTAAGTTGTAAATTCATGCATGCATACTGTGTAATAAATCATATATTTTTTACTTTGATTCATGTGCATTTGCACGTGCATAGATATCTAGTATATTTAACTCTGTAAACTGTAATGGTAAACAAGTTAGGTGTCTTAGGTTGTCGTAACTTCCATTTAGCCCTGTTGCCTTACCAAATTTACCCAAACAACGGAACCATTTTGCACAGACACCAATGCAGCATGACAAGATTAGGATACAACAAGAGGGACACAACAATGATTTTAGTGTGCTCTAGTGTATTTTGGAGTATCAGTGTCATGTCCGACATGATGAAACGACATTGACACGATACCGGTTTTTGGAGTTTCCGTGCTTCCTAGAATGAAATAGATATGCCAACAACTATTCATCCATGATATGGGGTCTATTGACAAGCTAAAGGCATTCCGGTATCAGGTACTGGTACTCTTTAGGTACTCCTAGGTACTTATCGCAAAAGTACCGAAAATTTTATTTCTTTGTATTTTTTATTCTAATTTTGGGTGCTCCATGAATACTCTTTGTAGAAGCATGGAAAATCAACCCCATTCGCTTAAGTGAATCCAGCCCCACCTCAGTGATCCAGCATCATGCGCTCCAGTGGTCCAGTCCTATGCGCCTTAGTGAGCTATACGCCAACAGTCTCAGCAGTGTCCCATGTGCCCGCAGTGCCATGCTCCCGCAGTACCCTAGTGATCCCATGTTCCCGCAGTGCCATGCACCACTATTGTTCCGTTGTTTCCATGCGCCGAGTGGACGTACTCCCAAGGTGCAGTTAAAGTCTACGACAACACGTATCACGAGTATTATGGGCATCAACAACCCCAAATCTCGGGCGACCACATGTCAACTTATGACAGGATGCGCCTCTAATTGCGACATGCGCCGCCGTCTGGTAGCATGAGATACGCGCATGTATGTCCCCTCAGTGCCCTCACAGTTATAAATAGTGAGCATTTTCCATATGCAAAGAGAGACCAACATATAGAGGCAAACATCTACACGTAAAGGAGAATCAGAACCTCTGTCGCAGAAAGGAGTGCCGAATCCTCGTCAACCTCCTTGGTCCCGGATCGTCAACGGAGTAAAGGAGCCGTTGCAGTGCTCGATCTCCACCGTCACACTTGTCCATAATTTTTTTTTTGTACTTAGATCCTCTTGTATAGGGATTCTCTTGTACTCTTTGTCAGTTCGCAATAAAAAAGTTTTGTTCCCTTCAATAAAGGAAGCTTATTTTTGCGATGTCGACAAAAATGACGACTCTGCTGGGGAATAGCTCCTCCAACGAGAAGCTGGTGACGCAATCCGACGTGACCAAGTTATGTTCAATTCAGAGGATGTTGGTCGTTCGTTTCGACCAACAGGCATTCGAAGACATGTTGGACAAGCCGAGCTCTCCAATGAGGCCCGTACGACCTCGCAAGACTCGCGAAACTCGGGACGTCAGTACCGTTGTTCCAAGCCCGAAGTCGGTACCCGATACATCGTCAACCCATGCTGCAGTTACACACGCGGTTGACATGTATTCCGCCGACAAGCCGAGTCCTTTGCCGAGGCCCGCACGGCCAAAAAAAGTTCGCAGGATGTGGGTTGCTAAAGCCGCTGCGCTAAACCCAAACTCCGCTCCAGAAGTGCCGTCAACCTTCGCCGTAGGTGCACACAAGGTGGGCACGTATCCTGTCTCTATCTCCGAAGCTGCGCTTGAGAGGAACCATGCCAAGTCTCACGATACGCGCATGCAACGCCGTCTAGGCCAGATAGGACGCGCTGAGCACATGATAGTCTTAACCTGGACTCCCTATACTATGCGCCTAAGGACGTTGGTTCAAGGAAGCCCAAAATATTCCGAGCTATGCGCGCTCGAGGGGCTGCGCCATCAGCTCTCCAAAAGCATGCGCCTCTGCTCGTTACACGCGCTGCTAATGGAAGATTCTATTGGGCAGGCCCAGGTGCTTGTGCGCCGGATGTGGGTCGACCCTTGGAGCCTCTCCAAACCCCTTGGATGTCGTAGGTGCACTAAAACCAAGTCGGGGAGCAAACATCGAGATAACAGACCCATGCGTCCAGTTTACCTGCGCGCATGTAGTGGGTCCATCTTACCTCAAGTATTCCATCAATGATCAAGTTGCAGTCTCTGCGGAAGAATTGAATCAGGGAGCAAACATCTTACTCTCACCTCCATGGGCAAGGCTCGCCCGAGCGCATGAAAATGGGGTGAAAGTGAAGCTTCCATCGTCTGATTTACGCGACGTAATTAGTCACAAGCGTAAGACGAGAGAGGCAACCCTCGCACATGAGGTGTCCTCCCGCAGACACTTGTGCCAACATCATCATCAACTGTTGTTGCTCCAAAGCACCAGTTCCTGTAGCCAGACAATCGGTGTTCCAGCGGCTACAACCCGCGACACCGACCCGACAACGTCCCCGGAGACCTCTACATGACGAGGAGGAACTGTCCGTCGCCTCATGTTGCTCGACATGGAGGTCCTCTCCCATGAAGATCTCAAAGAAAAGCTCGCACAACCTAAGGGTGTTGGTTAGCACACCACGAAGTCGTCCGAGGACCAACAAACAAGTACCTGCCGTAGGAGTATTCCAAGGCACACGTTCGAGAGTAACGACTGGGGGTGGCCAAGCCTCCCCAAAGTCCTCCCGGGTTTTATGAAAATCTATCCTTCCAAGCGGACAATGAGCCTCTGCATACGGATGATAGCTTCTGGGGGTAGCCATACGCTCCAGTACGAGCCCGCAACTGAGACTAGGGGTAGCAATCCCTCCGACAACGAGAGTGATACCACACTACCCGCTCTCCCTGAGGACAATGAGACTCAGACATCTGAGCCGGAAAGTGAGGCATCCACCTTCCCGTCCATCTCTTTTCACATAATGCTAGCCTACATGGCAGGAGAAGAGCAAGATGCAGGGCCCAGTAACCAACAACGTCTCGAGACACTCGAAGCCATGATGCAGGCTTTGAGTACTTCAATGCAAACTCTGACTCACACAGTGCTGGAACTCAGAGAAAGTATTGTCCCAACACAGCCGCAAGCTCCGGGACGAACGAACACATACCTTGTCTTCGAAATGACACATCAAGCAGTGCCATCTGTTTCTAAATCCAAAAGAAAGAAGACCAGGTCATGTCACACGGTCTGTCCGTAAGCCGATCCAGAAGAGAACGACGAGTATCCAATCGATCTTTTCGAAATCGAACCATGGGCTCAAAAGTTGGAGTTGCTGCGGGAGTTACGGTTCGAGCAAAGGGAACCCCCTACGGAAGACAAAGTCGTACAAGTTGATTTGGACGACGACGTTGCTCGTAAGCCCATCTTTATCAGCAAGAATCTCTCGACACAGGAATGTGAATCCCTTGTCCAACTGGTAAGGGAGTACATCGACGTCTTTGCATGGAACTACGAAGATATGTCAGATTTGGATCCGCAAATCGCGATGCACAAACTTAACATCTTGCCAAACGCCAAGCCTGTAAAGCAACAGCAACGGCGATTCCGCCAGACATTATGGACGCTATTGAAGCAGAGATGAATAAGCTAATAGCAAGCGGCTTTATCCGCGAAGAACAACATCCGAATTGGGTAGCTAACATCGTCCCCGTCATAAAAAAGAACGGTAAAATCCGAGTCTGCATAGACTTACGTGATTTAAATGCGGCTTGTCCAAAGGATGAGTTTCCTCTTCCAATCACAGATGTAATAGTCGACAACACTTGCGGCTTCGAGCGTATGTCCTTCATGGACGGGTTCTCGGGCTACAACCAGATCAAAATATTTACAGACGATGAGAAGCACATATCCTTCCGGACGCCAATAGGTGTGTACTGTTACACAGCGATACCCTTCGGCCTGAAGAATGCGGGTGCGACATACCAGCGAGCTATTAGCACCATCTTCCGCAATCATCTGCGCAAAACAGTAGAATGTTATGTTGATGACATCGCTGTTTAAAGCCGTTTTCAAGACGATCATCTCCATGACTTAAAGACGGTGTTTGAGTTAATGCGAGCCCACCAGCTCAAGATGAAGCAGCAAATTTTTTGGCTTCATCATAACTTCAAAGGGCATCCATATTGACCCTGAGAAGACTAAGGCAATTCTGGACATGCAACCTCCGAAGAACCTGCAAGAACTCCGTGCTCTACAGGGAAGATTAGCCTACATCAGACGGTTCAAAGCCAACCTCTCCGGACGATGCCGACCCTTCACGCAGCTCATGAAGAAGAGTCTTTCTCTTAGACGAAAGAATGCCAGTAAGCGTTCGACGACATTAAGAAGTACCTCACGAACCCCCCGGTATTAGTGGCTCCGATCGTGGAAAAACCCTTCCTACTCTATGTCCGTGCAATGGATCATTCCCTTGGCACGCTTCTTGTCCAAAACAACGACGAAGGCTATGAGCAAGCTATTTATTATCTCAGTAGAACAATGATCGACGCAGATCATAGATATAATCCGGTCGAGAAAGAGTGTCTTGCTCTGGTATTCGCTGTCCAAAAGACACGTCATTACCTGACAGGACAAACTATCCATGTGATCTTCCGAGTAAACCCCCTCAGAGTCCTCATGACCAAGCCCGGGGCGCTCAACTCTCGCCTAGCCACTTAGGCGATCCTACTGTCACCATACGACATGGTCTTCGTCCCGCAAAAGGCTGTCAAGGGCCAAGCGCTGGCCGACTTTTTGGCAGCTCATCCGGTGCCTGAAACCTCAAAGCTCTACGACGAAATCTCCGATGAAAGTATTAGAGTCCAACACTGCTACAACATGACGATCGGTTTGCAAATGTTCTTCGACGGTGCTTCCAGAACAGGGTCCAAAGGCAATATTGTCGCCGGGGTGGGGATAGTATTGATTTCTTCCGACGACCTAGTCATCCATCGTGAATACTCACTTACGGAGCCGTGTTCCAACAATGTGGCAGAGTACAATGCTCTCATCATTGGGCTCCAGCTGGCTAAACAATTGGAGGTTGATTTTCTAGAAGCCTATGGCGACTTCAAATTAATAGGCAGTCAAGTCCGTGGCGAGTACGAGGTTCGCCACGAGGATCTACTCCCTTACCACCAGGTGGCCGTCGACATGGTTTCCACTTTTTCGGGGTTCTTCGTAGATCATGTGCCACACTGCAAAATATCGAGGTTGACGTACTCGCCGGTCTCGCTGCTTCCCTGGCAACTCCAATCAAAATCCACCTATCGATCACAGTAGTGGGACAAGAACTGATCTGTCCGAGGAGCAACATATGCTTAAATCTAAGCCACTCCGTAGATGCAGACGCCCCTGTCAAAGATTGGAGGCTCCTATTTATAGACTACGCGGTCTACGGAATCCTTCCAAATGACGTAAAGGAAGCCACTTCCGTTAGAAGACGCTCCCTCCGATTTTACTATGACACAGCCACCAAGATGCTGTATCGTTGTTCCTATGACGGGCTCCTGCTACGATGCCTATCAGACGCAGAAGCAAAGCAAGCTCTCCGTGAAGCTCACGACGGTATTTGTGGTGCTCACTAGTCCGGTCGTAACCGGTCGTAAGCTTCAAGATCGCCTCCGACACATGGGCTATTATTGGCCCACAATGGTGGCGGACGCCATTAATTATGCGAAGAAGTTCAGGATGTGTCAAATTCACGCCGACTTCATTCATCAACCATCGGAGTTCCTACACCCGACCGTTGCGTCTTGGCCATTTGAAGCCTGGGGAATGGACATCATAGGGCCGATCAGTCCACCTTCGTCTAAGGGGGCACCGGTTCATCCTGGCCATCACAGACTACTTCTCTAAATGGGCGGAAGTTGTTCCACTCACAGAGGTAAAAATTTCCAACGTAGTCAACTTCATAAAGTATCATGTCATCTACCGCTTTGGCTTACCTCGCCGGATCATCCATGACAACGACCCGCAATTTGTAAGTCACGCTTTCTTTCGGTTTTGCGATAAAAACCGAATCCAGAATATAGCTTCAACCATCTACAATCGAGCAACGAATGGGTTATAGCCGGAGCGTTCAACAAGACCATCATCAAGCTACTCAAAAAGTTCGTTTCAACCAGTAAACGTGACTGGAATGAGAAGCTCGGAGAATGTCTATGGGCTTACCGTACGACAGTTCGAACTCCGACTGGCAGCACACCATTCTCCTTGGTCTACGGAAGCAAAGCCGTACTTCCTTTGGAAACACAAATTCCATCTCTCCAGGTGGCACTCTCTAATCAGCTGACCACCGAAGACAATCATCGTCGACGCTTGCAAGAATTAGAAACACTCGATAAAAAGCGCCTCCTGGCTCAACTACGTATTGAGCTATACCAAGCGCGACTGTCTGGCGCCTTCAAGAAAAAAGTCAAAGAAATGACATTTCATGTGGGCGACCTAGTCCTTGCAGTGAGAAGACCAATGGTCATAACCCACAAGGCGGCGGAAAAATTCCAGCCTAAGTGGGAGGACCCATTTGTGGTAGAAAAAGTCTATTCCAGCGGCGCATATAGGCTCGCTAAGCCCAACGGTGACTTGCTCATAATGTCCATCAACGACAAGTTCTTAAAGAAGTACTATATCTAACCAAGGCAGTTGTCAAAAAAAAAGAGAAAAAGAGAGCAAAGTCATTGTCTCTTCTATCCCTAACAGAGGGACATGAGAGGACAATATCTACAGTTAGCATCATCCTCAGCAAATTATCACTATCCGTCCGTAGCATGCAGACAAATTTGTTATTCGTACTCGGGAGTCAGAGTACGCAATGGGTAATAGATCCTCAAAAGACTTTTATGAAGGCAAATGGTTCACGTCCATATCACCTCTGAACTATGAGTCATTCTTCCCACCAAAAGAAAGTCACGTCCATATTACCTTTAACTTGTCCCTTCTATTGTTATCCCCACAAAAAAAATTTCATACAAAGCAAGTGGTTCATGTCCGTATCACCTCTGAACTACGAGCTGCCCATGAAAGTAGTCACGTCCATATTACCTCTGACTCTTTTTCTTCTTTCTCCACGAAATGTCCTGACATGGTCGCATTCAATAAACTTGCTTGACTATCGGTTCTACACCACAATATTCCTACCATCATAGAAGATATCTCCACCAAACCTCCTTAATGGAACTGCTCTAGCCTATCACGTCCATTTTACCTTGATAGGGCTTAGCTTTATCCCCGTTACGATGTTATACTACGTCCATATTACCTCTGGTATAAGACTCGTAGCCGAGATATCCGTAGCGACAAGAAAAGTTCCAAACAGGAAATAAGCAAAATTTTCATTAATATTCAAGATCATGAGTACATATGGAAGTCTATTACATTCAAGGATTTTCATAAAAATTGTACCCGATGACCCAAAAGAGATTTGTGAAGATATCGGCTATCTGATCACCGGTCCTCACGTGATGGAACTTTATCATTCCCTTTTTATACTCGTCACGGACGAAATGGACATCAATTTCAATGTGCTTCGTCCTTTCATAAAATACATGATTGGTAGCAATATGCATAGCAGATTGGTTATCACACCACATATCTGTTGTTTTAGATCCTGCTTCTTCTCCCAGCTCTTGCAGAAGATGCTGCAGATATAATACTTCTGTCGTGCCATGCGCAATGACTCGATATTCTGCTTCGGAACTTGATTGTGCGATCGCACTCTGCTTCTTACTCTTCCATGATACCAAGTTTCGGCCAATAAATACCGAATAACCAGACGTAGATCGTCTATCTGTCAGGCTTGCACCCCAGTCAACATCGGTAAAGCACTCAACCTTTGTATGTCCATAGTTCTCCATACGAATTCCTTTTCCAGGATTCAGGACTAAATAGCGCATAATTCTGAGAACTGCCTGCCAATGTGGAACTCGTTGAGAAGACATAAATCTACTCACGACACTGACGACAAAGGAAATATCTGGGCGAGTCATAACCTCCAAGTAGTTGAGTTTTCCAACTAGACGATATTGATCCGGATTCATCATTAGTACCCCCTCGTCGGGGAGTTAACTTTTCTCGTGGTTCCATCGGCGACATTGCTCCCTTGGCTTGCATCATTCCTGTATCATGTAGTATGTCTAGCACATACTCCCTCTGCGACATGACAATGTGCTTCTTTTCCCGTATGACTTCAACACCCAAGAAGTAGTTTAATGATCTCATATCCTTGGTCTGAAACTGTTCTCCCAGGAACTTCTTCAGTCCTGCAATATCCTGACTGTCGTCTCATGTGATTACAATGTCAACATAAACACCAAGGAGTATCCTTCCAGCCGATGTCTGTCGGTAAAATACTGATAATCCTTCTTTGATTGACACATGCCAAACTAAGTGACCACATCTGTAAACCGACCAAACCATGCACGATGTGATTGTTTGAGACCATAGAGGACCTTCCTCAGATGACACACTTTACCCTCCCTTGCAACGAACCCGGGAGGTTGCACCATATATACCTCTTCATCAAGGTCCCCGTGGAGGAAGGTGTTCTTGATATCCAGCTGGAGTAGCGGCCAGTCATAGCGAACAGCTAAGGCCAAGAGTACGCGCACAGAGGTCATCCTGGCAACTGGAGAGAATATCTTAAAATAATCCTCAACATAAGTCTGGGAATATTCTTTAGCTACCAGACGTGCCTTTAGTCGATCAAGGGTGCCATCTGGTTTCACTTTGATCGTGAACACCCATTTGCAACCGACAACCTGTTTACCAGGCGGCAAATTTACCAAGTCCCAAGTATGGTTCTACCGAAGCACTTTCATCTCCTCTTCCATAGCAGCACGCCAACAGGAATGTTTGAGACCCTCCTCAGCAGAATTGGGAATCTGAATCCCATTAATAGTAGCTATTAAAGACTGAGTGTGGCTTGCAAGCCCTTTGTAGTATTCAACATACAAGGGATGATCTCAACAGGCACGACGAGGTCGAGCTGGTGGAACAGGTGGAGCCGAAGGTGGAGACGAATCAGTCGAGCCAGAGGAGGAGGATGACTCTGTGACCATGGACATTATTTGCGACGATTGATCGGACGATGGTGGTGCTGACTGAATCGATATCTGCGGACTGTCGGACTGGAGCACTAGCTCGATAGGGGAGGGCAACCTAACAGGGGGCCGCTATGCTTGAACTGGGAACAACAAGAAGTCTTCTTCTGGGTAAACTTGGGACACTGGTCCTGGAGTTTGTGGAAGTGGAGAAAACTCGGTTTCAACAAAGGTAACATTCCGAGAGAAAAATTACCTCTTCAAGACTGGAGAAAAATACCGATACCCTTTCTGATCCTTAAGATACCCAAGAAAAATACATTGGATAACCTTTGGATCCAATTTAGAAAGAGTTGGTCAGGTATCCCTAACATAACACAAGCAACCAAAGATTCGGAGAGGTAGAGAAAACAACTCTCGTTTGGGATATAACCGAGAGTAGGGAGTATTAACATTGAGGACAGACGACGACATGCGATTAATGAGACAGCAAGCCGTCAGAACGACATTCGACCAAAATCTTTAAGGAGTATGTGCTTTGAACATAAGAGCACGTGCTATTTCTAAGAGATGACGATTTTTGCGTTCAGCCACACCATTCTGTTGTGGTGTGTAAGGACATGAGATTTGGTGGATGATGCCATTTCGAGACAGATGTGAAACAAACTCACGAGACATATACTCACGACCATTGTCACTTCGAACGCATTTAATCGGAACACCAAATTGTGTTCTGATTTTTGCATGAAAATTGCACAAAATGTTAAATAATGAGATAAACAAAAGTGACACGTCATCAACAAAGGTAACAAAGTACTTTAATTACATCACAGATTCAAGCAGGCACGGTCTCCATATATCGGAATGTACCAACTTGAAGGGAGCGGAAGCAATTTTATTCTGACTAACTGGATAGGAAATCCGGTGATGCTTAGCCAAGCTACATGACTCACAATGAAAAAAAAACTAAAAATGGATACATTTTCTGGAGTACTTGGACGGATGGATGTCCTAACCGGCAGTGTAACTCAGAAGGATCAAGTTTTACATCAGCACAAGCAGCAGAGAAAGTTTTGTCAAACAAGTACAAGCCTCCAACCACATGTCCCCTACCGATAGTCCGTCCAGTCTTTAGGTCCTGAAAAATACAACCATCAGGAAAGAATGTTACCGAGCAGTGCATATCGCGAGTAATCCGACTAATTGAGAGTAAGCTGAATGGGTTTTCAGGGGTATGTAATACAGAATGTAGTGATAGTCCCGAAGAAAGACGGGCAAATCCTTTTCTACGGACTGTCAGCGAACCACCATTGGCACATGTAATATTAGACATACGACCAACCGGTGCATAGTTTCGTATCATACCTGCGTCGCCTGTCAAGTGAGCAGACACACCAGAATCAAGGACCCATTGCTTTGACTGTATCACACATGCCGCTGAGTACCTTTGTTGCATGTAGCATTTCTTGCTTTAAGTGCTGTTGAAAATACTGAATGGAGAGAATGAGAGGAAATTTTGTGAGAAGTGTTGTCGTAAGTGGTGTTGTGGCCATTCCTTGG
Organism: Iris macrosiphon; assembly: GCA_036927795.1. NCBI lineage: Eukaryota > Viridiplantae > Streptophyta > Magnoliopsida > Asparagales > Iridaceae > Iris > Iris macrosiphon. The sequence goes on along the minus strand of JAYESA010000011.1, from coordinate 159,833,466 downwards.
CCTCATCAAAAGCTATGGTAGTTGAGGTTGAGGGAGTTGATGCAATGTTCTTTGCACCAATTCCACCATATACATCAGTCCAAACATTGAAAATGGTATAAATGCTGCTACAGATGTTGGATGCACTTTACAGCCAACAATACACCCCCTTAATTGATTTTGTTTAGTACAATGATAACCTACACCTTCTTTACACAACAACAACAACAACAAAGCCTTTATGCCAAATTTTTGGGGTCGCTGTTTGAATCCTCTTCTTCCATTCGGCTATGTTAATGGCCATGTCCTCTGTAATTAATATATATATATATATATATATATATATATATATATATATATATAAAAGCATAAGCAAGTAAGTTCCTTATTGAACACAAGAAATAGTTTCAGTTACCCATATCACATAGCTTCTGTTTCATAGTTGTGTACATTATGGACCATTTTAACATTCTATTTTATTTTCTCTCTTTGTGTTAGCAAATCTCTTGATATCATTTTTTTTGTAATAGTTTCTTTTAGCAATCATTCTTGGTGTTATGTTTTAGGTTTCTTCTACATGGCTCAAAGCTGTAGAATTTCGATGATTATGGTATATTTGGCACAAATTGCAGCTATTGGATGAAATGATGGACAATGGTTTTCCTCTAACAACAGAGCCAAGTATCTTGAAAGAGATGATAGCCCCACCAAATATTGTTAGCAAAATGTTGAGCGTTGTGACGGGGAAAAGTTCCAATATGAGCAACACGCTTCCAGATGCAACCTCATCTTGTGTTCCTTGGAGAAAATCTGACCTAAAGAATGCAAGTAATGAGGTATATGTTGACCTTGTAGAGGAAATGGATGCAGTCATTAACAGGTCAAATTTTACTCCATCTTTCTTGTTTGCTTGTATTGTCTCATTTCCATGAGCTTTTGATGTTTGACATAGTTGTTTTTGAAGTTCAAACACATTTCTCTCTCTCCATCATGAACATAATCTTATAATGTGTTTATCTTGGGCTGCTAACTAAACAGGCTACGTAACTAATGTTAAAATATTATTTTTTGTCATTTTCTCTCCTGCTTGACTGTTAGCGTTGATCATCTGTTTTCAGCATCAAGTTACTGATTATACCAATGTTAATTTATTATCCTTTCATCTACACATTATTTTCAATCTCTTTGTTCTTGATATCCTTTTAACTTTGTGAAATGCATCTGAAATTACTGTATGGAAGATATTAAGAAAGCACAAACTCTTGTCATGCTACCATTCTAGACAATATGTTGGGTGTGTAACCCTACAAGTTGGGTGTGGCTTGGATTTAACTTGGGCCAGTAGGTATCTATGCTGCTTGGTATACTGAATTTTTTGGTTAATCATATCTAAGTATCTTTCAGAGCGAACGTAAGTTAATTCATAATAGAAGGATACTACACTATGGGTTAGTCCCTCCTTTTATGGGGACCCAAAAGATCCTATTCTTATTCCCGAAGGGACTTGAATTTAATTAAAATTAGATTCAAAGTGAAAAAAGGAACTGCATAATCCTAATGCTAATAGGAAATCAAAAATAAACCCAAACTAATCCTACTTTGAAGGACAGAGGCCTAAAAGATGCCAAACAATTCCGGATACTAAATAGAGTAGAAAAAAAAATGTAGTTTTACAGTACCTGTTGGGTCTATTCAGCTCACGGGCAGTTCACTGGGTGCTTTTCGGCCATTCTCCCAGCTATAAAAATCCTAGCCAAGTTCCTGGCAGTTCATAAAATCAAGCCTAAAGATTTCAATTTGATGAGACCTATATCCCGTCTTGCATCAATTTCATCACTTCTACCAATCACCAAACTTCCTGGCCAAGATCTAGATTATTGTGATAACTAAACACTAAAATCTTGATTTGATGAGATGCCTACACTTCCCTGCATCAGTTTTACCACTACATCAACCACTGATAATCTAGTCAATTGCAGACAGACCATTTGTAAAATTAACAATTTTACGGGATTGTCATTCCTTCACTCTTTGGCTTAATGTGTCATAGAGATGAATGCAATTCCCAATAGCAAATCTTATCATCTTACCTCTTCGTCTAGACTCTTTATAGTCTAGGATAACTTAGAGGGTGCTCCTTGGTTGCATGAGCTTAAATTGCATATCCAAAAGGTAGGTCTACACTGGCCACCTAGATTCAAACCCTCTCTTGCTCATACTTACCTTGGCTAGGAATTTGTCACTTGCATAGAGGCTTGGCGTTCGGTTGACAGCCGGTCTTTGTCAATTCTTTCATGGAGCTTTGTTATGCTCCATAGCCGACCCCATTTTGATGGGAGAAGGTTTGGATGAGGATGAGGAGGGTTCTTGATTTGTTGAGACCCATCCTTTCCACCATCACCGACTTTGCTTGGGTCTATAGGTTCTCCTTTTTCGAGATATGAAGGGCCAGTCACTTACTGACACCCCCCGACTTACCCCTTCCATACCAAAGGCCTCAACATTGGCCCTGCCCAACCTTTGGTGACTGTGGGTGTTCTTGCTTGGGCTTATCAGTATGTTTTTGTCTTTGATATGTTTGAGGTTTTGTCTGAACTTCTGTTTGGCATCTCTTTGCAGAGAAGGGATTCTGGTCAAGTGTGAAATATATGGCGAAATTCAAGTAGATTCGCACCTACCAGGTCTTCCTGATTTGACCCTGTCGTTTGCAAACCCTACCATCCTTAATGATGTTAGGTTTCATCCTTGTGTGCGCTTTCGACCATGGGAATCAGGTCAAATATTGTCATTTGTGCCTCCTGATGGGCAGTTTAAGCTCATGAGCTACAGGTTGGTTGAGAATTCTGTATGCTGCCAAAATTATAGATTCAGTTTATTTTGCACCTTATTTAATCGGATTTAGATTCTATATTATTATGAATTCTCAATGAGCAGGGTAAAAAAGCTGAAGACTGTACCAATTTATGTGAAGCCACAGCTAACTTCCGATGCAGGAACTTGTCGCATAAATGTTTTAGTTGGAATACGGAATGATCCTGGGAAACCAATTGATAACATAACAGTACAATTTCAACTTCCCTCATGTGTGGCTTCGACGGAGTTAAACTCAAATTGTGGAACCGTGAATGTCCTTGCCGATAAGGTATTGAATGGTTTTTTTGGATTTTTTTAACGCTTCTACAGTTTTTTCATCGGAGGTTTTTCTTTATGTTTAGTTTTAGTGGTAATATTATGAAGCTAATTTTTGATATAGAAAATTATATTTCTAGTTTTGTTGGTTGGTAGGAAAGAATTAACAGATGAAAAATGGTTATTGGTTGGTTGGATCTTTTTCTTTTGTTCATTTTATTAAGGCTAGGTTCTATATCTAGTATCTCACTTGGACTGAAAAGTTGCAGTTTTACTAACTGTCCTAAATAACTAAATAACAGAACATGACAACTGAAAGGTTTCCTGGATATGGAGACTGGACTAGAATTTCTCTTCTTCAGATCTAGAAGTCACTCGTTGTCTTTCTTCAGTTTAAGAAACTCAATGGCTGTGTTTGGTTGCTAAGAAGTGAGGGAAAGGAAAATGAAACTTGATCCTATCTAAATGGGATCCCATTTCTATATGAAACACTTCCATATTCCTTTTTTTCCCCTTACTTCCCATCAAACCAAATACAAAATATATAAGAAAGAAAGATGGAGGAATAAGTTTTTAATGGAAGGCAAAAAGTCAGCTCCCTAAAATTGTCAAGTAGAACAGCTTTGCCAACTCTTATTAATTCTAGTTTATATATCTTCGTTTTGGACGAACCTAAACGTCTTTTTGGATAAACTAATTCTGTTTCTCATGTTGTTATGTTCTAAAAACAACCTCGGGTTTGTATTTAATTAGCTTCTACTAACAGGGACAATGCAAATGCCTAGAGAGGGTTCTAGAACTACAGTGATAATTTTGTATTTGTTAGCAACATACATATTTTTGCTTTCTGAAGGGTAGCTTAAGATTTGTTGTTTGTTTGTTCTTTAGACCTGCAGTTGGTCCATTGGGAAGATCCCGAAGGATAAATCCCCAGCTCTCTCAGGAAGTCTTCTCCTCGAGCCAGGGCAGGATAGATTGCATGCGTTCCCTGTATTCCGTGTGGGGTTCAAGATCATGGGTGTAGCTCTCTCAGGCTTGCAGATCGATAAGTTGGGACTCGGGAACTTGGTGAGTAAACCATATAAAGGATTCCGAGCCCTCACTCGGGCAGGAGAGTACGAAGTGAGGTCCTAATGACAACAAGTGGTTAGTTTTTGTGCGCCTTCTGGATTTTAGCCTCTTTTACTCGTGGAACAAGAAATTCTTCCCGTTATAAGTTATTTCTTTTGTAATATTTGGAAATTCATGCTACCTATTCTCTTCCTGCACATTGTAACACAACACCTTGCAAATACTCTTTTTTTTTTAAATAGTAATGTTTCATTCCATTGTTTGGTTTTCTTCATCTAAAGCAATATCTGAATATATTTTGATCTATGACTTGCAAAATAGTTTATTGCTTTTGGGCTATTTTTTTTGAATTTACAAATTGAGCAAAAGTAAAACAGCCCCCGAGTTGAAAGACTCTTTCCTCCAATAGTACTGCCACCACAAGTACAACTAAATAGGTCCAGATTGGTCCCTAGGGTTGCTTGATGCATGTCACCCTCCAGGTGGTGTTGGAAGAGGTCCTTCTATTGATGCTAATTGTAGGGACACCCTCAAACCAGTTGGTGCAAATTTGATGCCATCGATAGGTTTAGGAAGTCCCAGTATCCTTTATAACACACAGTAACTTCCACATTGCCTTGGCCTCACCTATCGCCTTCAATTGTATGAGACAACTCAAAAGGCATCTTTCACTTGGAGGGTAGCCATGGTTCGATTCAATCGAGCTCCTTTGGAGAACCTTCGTCTCAGATTTTCAAGGAATTTGACTTCGAAACTTGAAGATTGTGCTTTAGAGAAAACCATGCCTGCATATTAGGCATCTCAGCACGATCGAACACACATCATAGAGCCATCAGTCCTGCAAGATTTTTATCCATTTCACATTTGAAACATGGTTTATTTTTCCCGGTACTTTAAACCCTGTCACGATCCCACTGTTTTCAATTGAATTTAGGATATTCCAACATGGTTTATTTTTTTGTAATATATGGAAATTCATGCTACCTGTTCTCTTCTTGCACATTGTTACACAACACCTGCAAGTAATCTTCTTCTTTTTTAAATAGTAAAGTTTCATTACATTGTTTGGTTTGCTTCATCTAAAGCAACACCTGAGTATATTTTCATCTATGACTTGCAAAATAGTTTATTGCTTTTGGGCTATTTTTTTGAATTTACAAATTGAGCAAAAGTAGAACAGCCTCTGAGTTGAAAGACTCTTTCCTCCAATAGTACTGCCACTACATGTTCAACTAAATAGGTCCAGATTGGTCCCTAGGGTTGCTTGATGCATGTCACCCTCCAGGTGGTGTTGGAAGAGGTCCTTCTATTGATGCTAATTGTAGGGACACCCTCAAACCAGTTGGTGCAAATTTGATGCCATCGATAGGTTTAGGAAGTCCCAGTATCCTTTATAACACACAGTAACTTCCACATTGCCTTGGCCTCACCTATCGCCTTCAATTGTATGAGACAACTCAAAAGGCATCTTTCACTTGGAGGGTAGCCATGGTTCGATTCAATCGAGCTCCTTTGGAGAACCTTCGTCTCAGATTTTCAAGGAATTTGACTTCGAAACTTGAAGATTGTGCTTTAGAGAAAACCATGCCTGCATATTAGGCATCTCAGCACGATCGAACACACATCATAGAGCCATCAGTCCTGCAAGATTTTTATCCATTTCACATTTGAAACATGGTTTATTTTTCCCGGTACTTTAAACCCTGTCACGATCCCACTGTTTTCAATTGAATTTAGGATATTCCAACATGGTTTATTTTTTTGTAATATATGGAAATTCATGCTACCTGTTCTCTTCTTGCACATTGTTACACAACACCTGCAAGTAATCTTCTTCTTTTTTAAATAGTAAAGTTTCATTACATTGTTTGGTTTGCTTCATCTAAAGCAACACCTGAGTATATTTTCATCTATGACTTGCAAAATAGTTTATTGCTTTTGGGCTATTTTTTTGAATTTACAAATTGAGCAAAAGTAGAACAGCCTCTGAGTTGAAAGACTCTTTCCTCCAATAGTACTGCCACTACATGTTCAACTAAATAGGTCCAGATTGGTCCCTAGGGTTGCTTGATGCATGTCACCCTCCAGGTGGTGTTGGAAGAGGTCCTTCTATTGATGCTAATTGTAGGGACACCCTCAAACCAGTTGGTGCAAATTTGATGCCATCGATAGGTTTAGGAAGTCCCAGTATCCTTTATAACACACAGTAACTTCCACATTGCCTTGGCCTCACCTATCGCCTTCAATTGTATGAGACAACTCAAAAGGCATCTTTCACTTGGAGGGTAGCCATGGTTCGATTCAATCGAGCTCCTTTGGAGAACCTTCGTCTCAGATTTTCAAGGAATTTGACTTCGAAACTTGAAGATTGTGCTTTAGAGAAAACCATGCCTGCATATTAGGCATCTCAGCACGATCGAACACACATCATAGAGCCATCAGTCCTGCAAGATTTTTATCCATTTCACATTTGAAACATGGTTTATTTTTCCCGGTACTTTAAACCCTGTCACGATCCCACTGTTTTCAATTGAATTTAGGATATTCCAACATGGTTTATTTTTTTGTAATATATGGAAATTCATGCTACCTGTTCTCTTCTTGCACATTGTTACACAACACCTGCAAGTAATCTTCTTCTTTTTTAAATAGTAAAGTTTCATTACATTGTTTGGTTTGCTTCATCTAAAGCAACACCTGAGTATATTTTCATCTATGACTTGCAAAATAGTTTATTGCTTTTGGGCTATTTTTTTGAATTTACAAATTGAGCAAAAGTAGAACAGCCTCTGAGTTGAAAGACTCTTTCCTCCAATAGTACTGCCACTACATGTTCAACTAAATAGGTCCAGATTGGTCCCTAGGGTTGCTTGATGCATGTCACCCTCCAGATGGTGTTGGAAGAGATGTCCTTCTCTTGATGCTATTGTAGGGACACCCTCAAACCAGTTGGTCCAAAGTTTGAAGCCATCGAAAGTTTTAGAAAGTCTGTGTCATTCATACCCCTATGGATAATAACACACAGTAGCCTCCACATTGCCTTGGCCTTCAATTGTATGAGACAACTCAAAAGGCATCTTTCACTTGGAGGGCCGCCATGGTTCGATCCAATCGAGCTCCTTTGATGAACCTCCGGCTTAGATTTTCGAGGAATTTGACTTCGAAACTTGAATATTGTGCTCTAGAGAAAGTCGTGCCTGCATCTTAGGCATCTCAGCACGATCGAACACACATCATGTAGCCATCAGTCCTGCAAAACTTGGATCCATTTCACATTTGAAACATGGGTTCCCCCCCCCTTTCCCCGGGTACTTTAAACCCTAGTCATCGTCCAACCGTTTTCAAATGAATATAGGATATTCCAACAGGACGTACTCTTGAAAAAGAAGGGAAGAGTTTGTACCTAAATCATAATGGATACCACTGCACCTGGCCAACATCTAGAACTCAACGTCTCTAACTTCTTCATTTCTTCTAAGCATTTTCTTTGAATTCCATCTCCCTACACATCGCCATCCCTATCTTCCCCCCTCCACTAACACCTCTCTTGCCACTCGCCGTCCTAATTAGTGGTCGTTGAATCGACGTGGCGGCCTAGGAGACGATACACCTCATACGTATGGCTGCAAACTACCTAACAAGGATCTTCTTTTAGGCATTGTTGTGAACTTCCCTATCTACCTCCTTGGACTTGGAGGGACGACGTAGACGCATCCCGGAACATCCATACATGTTCAAGCTAACATTAAAGCTAACATTATGGGTGTCACTTTCACATAACTCTCCCTATTCAGCTCTGACCATGACTTGGCAAAGGGGGAGGAGAAGATAGGATTGTTCTTTCACTTTCTTTCTTTCTCTCTTTCTTTTTGTACAAGTGATTTAGAATTGAAGAAGCACGTCATGTTAGCATGAAGTGATTAGAATAATGAGGTCATGGTGGAGCTTGCCTAGTGGTGCAACAGCAAGCACCAGTATAAAGAAACATAGTTGTCTTTGCTTTGTGGATAAAAACGTGTGAATAGTTATTATTCATATTGAGAGGAGTAGGGAAAGTTTGAGACCGGCACTGTTGTTACTTTTAGCTTTTGTGTATGCAGCAGGACAAGGCAAAACTTGACACAAATACGAAGAATGGTGTCCTGATTGTCATATTTTTATGGATGTGTAGGGTCTAGAGCCATGTCCTCAATTTGAACTTTCTATTGACTGATCTTTGCATTTTGCTTTGGTAAGTATTGGCAGCAAACATGTGTTTCTTATATAGTAATGGCAATTACTTCCATCATCTTATTTTCTGCAGAATGTTTTTTATTATACCATTGCTCACTGAAAGTGTAAATTTGTATTAATACACTTCTTCAAGTCTATTTTCTTTAAAAATGATCTTTATTATTATAAAATAAATGATACTAGATTGGTGGTTATCGCTGGTGCCATGCAGTCGGATAAGTCCGTTATTGTTTTCAGGAGAGATTTTGGACTTCATCGACAGAGATGGAGATGTACGAATATAGATTGGTATAAAATGTAGGACTAATTAGAATTTAGATCCTAGATTTTATACTAGAGTTTAGTCCTGACTTGTTCAATTAGAAAGTTTAGACCTTTGATTTTTATTATTTGTTTTATTTTTTCTATTATATCCCTCCCTTTCATGTTTGGCAATGAAACCTCTTCCTACATAGACTAGACATAGTATAATAAAAATAATAATAAAATAATAATAATAAATTTGGGTCTAAATATTTTAATTGGATATGTCAGGATTTAAAATCTAAGTTGGTATAAAATTTAGAGTCTAAACTCCAATTAGCCCTAAAATGTAACAGATAATTATTTAATTACAAGTAGGGTTTAGAAATGACAAGTGTAGGAAGTGTGGACTGACAGTTTTTAAAGGCGGGCGAGGAATTGTGGTCATCGCTTTCGAGGTTGCTTTGGTGGCTGCACTCCCCACGCGCAAGGCTTCCTTACTATATAACTAGTAAATGGATGTCCGTTGCACGTGTAATTTTTTTTCCTTATATTATTATAAAATAATCTAAATATTTAAATATATTTGAATTAAAATTTCTTATATTTTAATTACGATTTATTATACAGAAAATTTACTGTAGCGAAATAAATTTATATTAAATTCATGCAAACGAAACAAGTTTGGATAATTTTGAAATAGAGACAGAGTCTATTGGCGGAAAACAAAAAAAAACGAACACGTAGGCAAAAAAGCCAAAAGTGACCCTACAAGGCCAAATTTTGCCAACACAGCCAGCACTGTTGGCGGAATTAAAAAAAACGAACACGTAGGCAAAAAAGTCAAAAATGGACCCCACAAGGCCAAATTTTGGCGGAATTAAAAAAACGAACACGTAGTCAAAAAAACCAAAAATGAACCCCACAAGGCCAAATTTTGCCAACACTGTTGACGGAATTTGGCGTTGTGGGGCCCGTGGGTTGGTTTGGGTGGTTGGGTTTTGTTTGGTTGGTTTGGTTTGGTTTATTTTATTAGTTTGTTTTAATTAGTTATTATGTTTTGTTTTTTTTTATTTATTTAGTTTAGTTTTGGAATTTGATTTAAGAAAATATATTTTAACGAAATAAAATTAAAATTAATTAATTAAAAAAAATTAGAAATATTTTTTTCGAAATTTGCAACTAGAGCATCAAAATTTGTATAAATTTCATCTAAAGCATCAAAGTTTAAAAAATTACGAAAAAAAATCAAAACGTCCTTTAGGCGTTTATATTTTTTAATATTATATTTCTATCGTTAATTTTTTCGCCGTTGACAGACGTTAAAAATAATAATAATAATCTGCCGTAAGAATATTACGTCTGCCGTCGAGCAGACTTCGAGTGGCCATAACTATTTGTTTTGAAATCGTTTTTCGTTAAACAATAAGTCGATTTGTATGTTTTCGACGAGAGTAACACAAATCGTGTAAAAAAAAAATTATCCGAAGCAAGACGCACATGTTACAGACAAAAATATATAATTTAAAACTTTAAAGTATCATAACTTTTGACTGAGAGATCGAAACAAGATCCAGGTTGTGCCAAAATGACCGTATCGAAAAGTACTACGGGATAAATTGTTTCACGGTTTGACGGACTTCTAAAATTTTTAGAATCGCAAAAAAATGATGTTTCGACCTCCAAATTTTACTTTCGATCATTTTATTTTCGAATATTTAAAATTTACTGTAGCGAAATAAATTTATATTGGATGTGGGGGCCCACGGATTTAAAACGATGTTTCGACCTCCCAAAAAAAATTAGAAAAAAATTTAACAAGAAAAAATTTAAATTAATTGTTTTATGTGAACTATCAAAAAAACTAATAAAACAAGTAAAAAACCAAAATAAAACTAAATAAATTTAAATTAATTGTTTTCGTTAAAATAATTTTTCTTAAATCTAATTACAAAACAAAACTAAATAAATAAAACCAAAACATAATTAATTAAAATAAACTAATAAAACAATCCAAGCCAACCAAAGCAAACCAACCAAACTAAACAAAACCATCCAACCGAACCCGTGGTCCCCCCAGACCCAATTTCAGCCAACAGTGTTGGCGAAAATTGGCTTGTGGGGTCCACTTTTTTTTTTTTTTTTCTGCCTACGTTTTTTTTTTCGCCAACACTGTTGGCGGACTCTGTCTCTATTTCAAAATTACCCAAACTTGTTTCGTTTGCATGAATTTAATATAAATTTATTTGCTACAAGTAAATTTTTTGTTTATTATATATTTGATTATATTTTAATTATAATTTGTTATGAATATATCGCTACTCTTTATAAAAAGTCTAGACTAGCCGTCTAAGTCATACTTATATTCTTACGTAATTAAAAATTTAAAAATAAATAAATTTTAACTAATCGTTTAACTACGCAATATTATATAACTATAGCTAAACATTCCTTCTACCTCATGTGCCTAAGGTGTTAGACATTTTATTTTGTTGATTAAGTTCGAATTCCTGTGACGTTATTCATGTAATATTAATTTTTTAATAAATTGTGGAGGATTTAGAAACGATAATTTTTTTATAATATTATAAATAAGTTAGATACAAATTTAAATTATATTAGAATATTTTAAATATAATTTGAATATATTTGAATATAATTTGTTATGATTATTTTTTTTAATTCTGGATATACGTTTAATTAGATAATTTTTTTTAATAATATTATAAATAAGTTAAATAAAAATTTAAGTTATATTAGAATATTTTAAATATAATTTGAATATATTTTAATATAATTTGTTATGATTATTTTTTTGAATTATGGATATGCATCTAATTAGATAATATCATCTATTTAGTTTAAACATAATTTAAAATCTAAATATTTTCTAGTATCCGGTAGTTTATAAATTTTTTACATGAGAAGGAATACAATTAGACAGTTTTTAGTCAGAAGAAAATAAAATTAGACGATTTTAAATTAAATGATCGATGATATACAAATGACTTATGCAGCTCAAAATGGCGTCGATCAAAACCATCTTATATAATGAAAAATGGAAGATATTTGATGTTGTCAGTGTCCACCTTGCATATAAATATGTGTTCTATATTTCTATTGGCTCTTCAATAACCTAATTGCTTTAGTAAATTGTAAAGGTTTCATTCAAGTTTACAAACTCTCTTGTGAAAAGTTTGTAAGGCAAAATAGGTCCATTTGGTAGGAGAGAAAAAAAAAAATGGGAGGAAGAAAAATAGAAGAGAAAAAAGTGGAATAAATGATGCATCTTTATCTTGTTTGGTTTAGAAAGAAAAATGGAAAGGAAGAAAAAAAAAAATGAAGGATTATTTTTTTCTTCTAATCTAAGAATTTCAATTACTTCAAAAGTTGGAGATAAAATGGACGAAAAAAGTAGAGATTTATTCTAATTTACAATTATATCCTATAAGAATTATATTATTTAAAAGTTCTTCCATATCAAACAAATGAAAGTGCATCACTTTCATTTTTTATCCATCCTACCAAAACACAAAGGAAGAAAATTATCTTTCCTTTCCGTATGGATGAAATATCTACTATTTTTTTTTTCCTTCAACTTTTCTATCCTTTCCTACTAAAGGGAGTCTAATGTTATTTATTCACGTTCGGGATCCGGCGTAACGTTCGGAACTTTGTGCACACTGTATTATTTTATAAATTGAAAGAATAATACGTCCTCATGGTTCGATTCACCGACCTTCTGTCACTCAGCCAGGGTCTTATACTTCTCCTCGATAACCACAAGAGCCACTCGAGTTCGGTAATGGTGATATCTACTTGTAAATACATATGCTGGTATTGTTTAATAGAAAGATAAATTACAGAAAACCCTTCTATCCATGTTTACATATTTTTTCTTTCTAATGTTTTTTTCTTTTTGCAGATTTTTCATTCTGCCGTTCACTTTTGACAAAGCCCATTATGCGCCACTTTTCAAATTTAAAATTTTAAAACTATTTTTCACACTTGGAAAAATAAAAGAAAGCAAACGAAGTGTGTTCCCAAACACAAAGGCCATGGTATGGCTGGATAGGTTAAAGGAAACGTTCAGTACACGGAATACTATATACATGGAGATTCTCTATTTTTGGAAATCAAATTATCTAGAATTATTTTTTCTGAAATATTATATTCGTTTGGTAAATATATAAATATTTTGGGAATATACAATTCACATAGAAATATATTTTTAATTGATAATTAAATATGTTTAATAGTTGTTATTCTTTGTTTTTGATTTTTTTTATAGCGTAGTTGGTTGAGGTGATATATTATTAGTGTTTAAGAGAACATGAATCAAATCATATTGGCACTATAATTGCTTTTACTTATAAATTAAATTTTAATACCCGATTCATACTTAACCTAATACAAACTCACCGTGACGTTAAAATGAGTTTAATGTAAAAGGAAAAAGAAAAAGAAAACTATGTGTTTTAAAACTAGAAAACAAAAAAATTGTAAATAACCAAAAGAAAAGATTAAAAATGAAAATAAACAAAAAACACGAAAGAAAAAAAATGAAATAAAACTTTGATAATATATAGAAAAAAAACCAACCAAATATGTAAATAAATTATTTATTCGGGTATTTATAATTTCTGAAAATAAATTTTTTAAGCCAAAACAACTAAACATGGAAATAAGTTTTCTAGCCAAAATTTATCCGAAACAAATAGTGTACCAATCGCTCCCCTTAGGATTTTATTATTATATATTTTTATCATCCATAGACTAATGAGTATTTTTAAAATTGTACGGCAAGAAAAATTAAGCAAACAAATTTAACATATGACATATGTTAGAAATCTTTTCTGCAATTTGTCCTTTGATGCATATATGTTAATATCTACCTATTAACCTATAAATATAAAAAAAAAATCTCATTTATACGAGCTTGAAAGGAAAAGCTTGGGTGTTATAATCTGACTATTACATGCAGCAATGTGTACATACAACAATTGCAATTTTTATTAATTTTTCTTTCCGGTGTTTGTACAGGACCGGAAAATTCTTTTTCTACTTCCTTTTTGAAACTTTTTGATATATTTTGCAAAAAATAATGAAAGAAATAATTTTGGACAGAGGTTTAATATACTTGTACAACATCAATGGCTGACTTTATGAAATGCATAAGAATTATAACTTATCAATACTACTATGAATCTACAAATGTTGGATAAGATGCATGGCTGGTTAATTATACGTTTTGGAGAAAAATTATGGGAAAAACAATCTCAGTCACTAAAACCTCTACCTTTGAAATTCAAAAAATGGTATAGTTAAAGGAGTATTTTAGTGCAAAAACTGAACTTGTGTGATTGTATGTGTAAATGTAATCCTACGGAAAGTTTGTGAATATGCAAAAACAAAAAACAAAACAAAAACCTCCTCTCTTTCCTTTGATTGGTCGGGATCACGGGATGTGGGTCCCACTGGAGGTTCTTGTTGGCTTAAAGGCCACTTGTCTCCCCCTAAAGGCTAAAGAGTACATCTCTACTAATATAATGAGACTTAAAAAAGACTAATGATTGAAATGTATAAGTCGTTTGTAAATTCTCAATTAATTAATACAAAAATTAATATTATGTATAAAAAAATATCCAAAAAAAAATTGTTATATAAATAATGTCATGAAAAATCGAACCTAACCAAACAGGAAGAATGTCTTCTACCTTGACCAAATAAGTTAGAAGAAGTATTTGGTTATAATTAGATAATATTACTTAGTTAGACAAAAAAAAATTTAATTTTTTAATTGTGTTATAATATACATACAGCTTAGACGGCATATCCATAAAAATTATAATTAAAATATAATCAAATATATAATAAATTCTATTTAATATATATATATATATATATATATATATATATATATATATATATATATATATATATATATATAAAATAATTATTTTACGTGTACATTTACTAGTTTTAGATAAATATTCCTCGTAGAAAATTAAGACTATTGTTAGCAATTGCTCTCTAATGGCTTTATATAAGCATATTTTATTTGGTGTTATGCCATTCCCTTTTGCTAACTCCTTTTTGTTTTTCTACTATAGCCGACTGAAACTTTGTTTCATTAGGGAAGAATTAATCAAAGCCAAAGGGGTCTAATTCAATTGGCATTAGGTGTGTGATGTGTTGTTAGTTTAATTTAGCTCGGTAATGATATGCATGCGAGGCGTTGAACACTAAGGCCAAAGTGAGGTCATGTCATGTCTGTGATTAGGAAAGAACACACGACTTCTATTGCTGACGAAGATTAAACTAATGATAGCGAGGAATTGCTTAAAACTCTTTAAAGGAGTGATTGAAAGGTTGGTGGGTAATTTGAATGTTATGGGTCGATGAACGATGTCTACTTTTTGTCTCTATTACGTGTTTATGATATTATATAAAAATATTTTAACAAATGTTATCATTCTAAATATAAAAATTAGTATATATTTTTATTTTTATTTTAAATTTAGCAATTGTTCTCATTCTGTGTAAAATAGTAAAGATTTCGATTAAAATAGTAGGATATATCTTAAAACTTTTATTGTTTCGTACAAAAAAAATTGGAACATTTCCTAGTTTTTAGAAGAAGTGAGAGTATATACTAGATTTTATATTTAGAACGAGAACATTTGCGAAAATATCTCTATTATATATTATATATATTAGATGTTTATTTTTATCGTTATTTATGTAGTTTTTTTTTATAGTTCTTAAATGAATGTTGAATTTTTTTTCTTCCAATCCTAAAATGTCCACAAATTTTCATCCATGACTTAAACAAAATCACAAAGACACCATCGACAACTAGTAGTAATGTAATCCTTAGTTATACGGTGACACTATTCTCAAAGGACACTACATAATGTATTTAGGTACATCATAAATTTCATAGTTTGCAATGAACGAGAACCGTTAAAATTTTAACTTTTTATATTTAGAAGTGTTAAAATTATTAAAACTATCAAAATTTTGACAATTTTGAATATACACAGAAAGTTAATTTTGACAATATTAATTTTAGGAAAGCCAAAGTTGTAATGTTTCCTAAAAGAATTTGTAGTGCCGTTATCACTAGCCTTATCTGTAATCACCTCAAATTTTAAAAAAATTTTAATTTAATTTTTCTGGAATTAATTAGCATTTTCTGTGAATTTTAAACCTATAAATTAAAGCAGTCTAATTTAAAATAAAATTTTTAAATGAAATTAAATAATATTAAAATGTAATGAAAATTATATTTTCTAGTGTAAAATTAAAAACCGAGCATGGGGTATTTTTTCGGGAATTTATTGGACCCCGGATGAATTTTTAAAGCATTAAAAACTGTTGTAAAATTTAACTGATTATTTAAACCAAAATTAATTAATAAACCAACTCAACCCTGAGACTAAACCAAACCGGACCGGCCGGTCTGACCAAACCGGACCGGCCCAACTCTTAGCGGGTCGGATCCGGGTAAGACTCGACCCGCCAGTGTAACGCCCCGCTCCGCGCCGACGTTATATATCAAGGTGAGTGGGCAGAACTTCGTTCTCTGATTCTTGCACGCCTTAATAATAACCTGTGTTTTTGCTTGCAATGTTTTCTTAAGAGAATGATAGAACCTGCCTTGCATGTTAATGAACGAACTCACCTAGCTTGTCTTTGAAACAATGCCTGCTTAACGAAAATCCTGAATCGCCTGCTTAGAGTGCATGAATATGTTCACTATCGTCTATGCTTCAAGAGAACCATACTGTGCCTGAACGTGTTCAAGTGATAAGTCGGATTGCCCCGCAACAATGAGTGTATTCTGATGGTTCGTCTCGTCTGCATACTAGAGTTTATTTGATAGTGTTCCATGCATTCGCACGCGGTCGGACAATGGCTATTGGTGGAGAGCTGAACTGCATGTGTCACGGCTGCTACCATGATAGTGCAAAGCAACCATGAGTCACAGCTGCCTCTAGCATCAGATAAAGAGTCATTGGTATGCTGTTCCACCAGCTGCCGATCCTGAGTTACTCGGGGACCGCCCTGCATATAGCTAAGTCATTGTGTTGGCTTGGATAGTGACTGCCCCTAAGAATGTGCATTGTGTGTCTAGCTTTGCATCAGACCCTCGAGTCGCACGAGACACGCTGCGCACACCCTGAAACATAAACGGTTTGCTTGCTTGCATATTCAATATGAAACTCTGTTTCCAAACATGTTTCTAAATAAGTAAATCGACTCTGCTAGAACTGCATGAAACGAACCTAGGTAAAACTAGAAAGATCACTAGTAATGTAATATTTTATAACATGATTACTTAGTGCCTGTTTGAGTGAATGCTTGTTTCTGTTCAGTTGATTTATCTCACCAGTACTTGTATAAAGTGCTGACCCACCAACAGTTTACTTGTTCGCAGGTACTGGATCGTCCGAGGGAGCGATAGGCGTGCCACAGTCCCGAAGACCCGGAATCCTGGTTTCGATTGTTGCCCCGAGAATGCTATCGTATAAGGGGGCATAATGTATGGAACGAACGTGTGCCTTTGCTAAAGGAAACCCAAGTTGCCTCGATTGTCCTGAACACTCAGTTGGCTATTGCATTGCAACAAGTCCCTTTCCGCTGCTTACTCGATTGATGCGATGATAGCCAACTATCAACTTAAACGATTGGCCTTGCACGGGCGCAACCCCAGGCCCGTGCGGCATCACATCCCCCGAAAGCTCGAACGGGCCATTCGCTTGGCTCCATTCCTCCCTCGCACCCGCGGGACGGGCGCGGTGATTCGCGTCCGGCGCGCCGAGGCACGGTGATACGTGTCCGGTTCGTTAATTCCCGGCCGCACGGGGCGGGGCAGGGCGGAGCGGCGGCCCGGGCGGGTCCGGGGCATGACAGAATGGTATCAGAGCGGAATTGATTCTCTGGCCCAAACCGTTGCTATGACTCTGAGATATTATCGATATGGTTTTGCAAAGAGCGTTCCATACAATAAGTCCATAGATATTCTCAAAGTGCAAAATGTTTCCTGAACTTGAATTGCTTGATTGTTTCGATTGAGTACGGCGAGGGACGGCACTATCGCTACTCGGGATATCGAGAAGTTTATCCTTGAAGTTTCGAGGACGAAACTTTTTGTTGGTTGGTAAGTATGTAACGTCCCGCTCCGCGCCGACGTTATATATCAAGGTGAGTGGGCAGAACTTCGTTCTCTGATTCTTGCACGCCTTAATAATAACCTGTGTTTTTGCTTGCAATGTTTTCTTAAGAGAATGATAGAACCTGCCTTGCATGTTAATGAACGAACTCACCTAGCTTGTCTTTGAAACAATGCCTGCTTAACGAAAATCCTGAATCGCCTGCTTAGAGTGCATGAATATGTTCACTATCGTCTATGCTTCGAGAGAACCATACTGTGCCTGAACGTGTTCAAGTGATAAGTCGGATTGCCCCGCAACAATGAGTGTAATCTGATGGTTCGTCTCGTCTGCATACTAGAGTTTATTTGATAGTGTTCCATGCATTCGCATGCGGTCGGACAATGGCTATTGGTGGAGAGCTGAACTGCATATGTCACGGCTGCTACCATGATAGTGCAAAGCAACCATGAGTCACAGCTGCCTCTAGCATCAGATAAAGAGTCATTGGTATGCTGTTCCACCAGCTGCCGATCCTGAGTTACTCGGGGACCGCCCTGCATATAGCTAAGTCATTGTGTTGGCTTGGATAGTGACTGCCCCTAAGAATGTGCATTGTGTGTCTAGCTTTGCATCAGACCCTAGAGTCGCAAGAGACACGCTGCGCACACCCTGAAACATAAACGGTTTGCTTGCTTGCATATTCAATATGAAACTCTGTTTCCAAACATGTTTCTAAATAAGTAAATCGACTCTGCTAGAACTGCATGAAACGAACCTAGGTAAAACTAGAAAGATCACTAGTAATGTAATGTTTTATAACATGATTACTTAGTGCCTGTTTGAGTGAATGCTTGTTTCTGTTCAGTTGATTTATCTCACCAGTACTTGTATAAAGTGCTGACCCACCAACAGTTTACTTGTTCGCAGGTACTGGATCGTCCGAGGGAGCGATAGGCGTGCCACAGTCCCGAAGACCCGGAATCCTGGTTTCGATTGTTGCCCCGAGAATGCTATCGTATAAGGGGGCATAATGTATGGAACGAACGTGTGCCTTTTCTAAAGGAAACCCAAGTTGCCTCGATTGTCCTGAACACTCAGTTGGCTAATGCATTGCATTGCAACAAGTCCCTTTCCGCTGCTTACTCGATTGATGCGATGATAGCCAACTATCAACTTAAACGATTGGCCTTGCATGGGCGCAACCCCAGGCCCGTGCGGCATCACGTCCCCCGAAAGATCGAACGGGCCATTCGCTTGGCTCCCTTCCTCCCTCGCACCCGCGGGACGGGTGCGGTGATTCGCGTCCGGCGCGCCGAGGCACGGTGATACGTGTCCGGTTCGTTAATTCTCGGCCGCACGGGGCGGGGCAGGGCGGAGCGGCGGCCCGGGCGGGTCCGGGGCGTGACAGCCAGGATCCGACCCGAACCGTTACCAAACCCTAACCCCAATCTGAAACCCGCTCGACGACCCTTCGCCTGGCCGGCGGCCGTTCCCGCCGCCGTGGCCGCCGGTCGACCCTTCGGTTCGGCTCCCCCGCAACCGGCGACTTCTTTCCTTCCTCTTCCGACCAACGTTCGGCCCTCCCTCTGCCAGCAAGCCCTATTTAAACCTAGCCTTGGCCGCCGGATTTCCCCCTTGACTTTCACCCTCTCCGGCGACCTCCAAACCACCTCCGACCACCCTGTGACCCCGCTCCGACCACCGGGACCGGTACGCCCAGCCTCCAGCATCAGATTTCGGCCGCCCTCGACCCGTCAGCACCTACAGACCTCGACCAGAACCTCCGGGAGCCGCCTTCTTTCGAGCAAAACCCTTCGAACTCCGGCCGATCAAGCCCGCCACCGCCGCAGGACCTCACCGCCGGCCACCCAGGAGCTCCCCAGGCCTTCGCCGACCTCCGCCGGTCTGAACCCACTCCCAGCCTTCTCCCCTCGCCACTGGACACGCCCTGCCCGACCACCGGAGTTCCAGAACCCTAAAACCTAGGGTGGACACAGGACACAGGACTCGACTCAGGACACGAGGACACAAGGATTCGGATTTTTCGGACAAGTTCATGTACCCATAACTTTTGACTCGTAGCTCGGAATTCGATTCCGTAAATTGTATCGCGCAGCCTGTATGACCCTCTCGGTGTCCGGACAAACCGCTCGGGGCATCGCGACCTGTGGTGATCGCACACTGCGATCCAAAAACAGGAAAACTTAGCCCTGTTTTACCCCGGAATCGAGTATGCCCCGCCAAACGGGACGACTTGGTCACGTGCGGTCTTCACCGATACGTGCGCATAGTCGATACGGACGTGAGGGATTTCGCAGAAGCTAATTCGGGTGTGTGTGCACACCGAAATCAACGCGTATCCGCGGACAACACCCCGTATCCGACTTTTCTGTATTTAGCTGTAACTTAGTGTATTCACGTCAGATCGAGACGAAACTTGTGCCATTGGACTCTTAGCAATACGCTGGTCCTGTGGGTCAAGTTTGGTTCGATTCTGAGAATGTTAAAAAAATCGCGTGTCGTGGGCCCCACAGGCTCCACCTGACGGACAATTTTGAGAACGACTCATCGGAATCCAATTCTGGAAGTTCCGTTGGGTTCGTATCAACGTTCCTGACTTGTTGACACTAAGTTGGACTGTTTTTGAGACCTTTGACCCTTACTCGGTTTTCGGTGCAAAGCGGCCCACATATGCACCCGCTTTGGCCCAGAAATGTTATTTTTGCCCTTGTGTCCAAACTGGACTTAAGGACAGGCGTTTCTAACTATTTCTTATGTTCTGAGACTGTTGATAATGTTCATTTCAGCTTTTGGAGAAGTTATTGCTGAACCCACTGTTACAAGGACCGCTACTGGAATTCCAATCCCAGGCAAGTGTACCTTGCCAAAAATTGCAGTTCATTAGTTTATTTTGTTCTCTTGCTCAATTTTCTGTGACTAGTGTACAAGATATAACCTAGGACCGTATGACATACTTAGCGTCTGATCACAGTCGGGTGCCAACTCTGTACGCGGAGTTGTGTACGTCAGTTAGTGTTGGACATTCGAGACCCTTTATATTCTCGTGCTTGTTTATCAAGTACACTATAACCTAGGACACTTGACACCATACATTGACAGAATCTTCCTGAGATATTCAAGGTAATTCTGTATAGGATACAGGATGGACATAGTTATTATACTCTTAGATTATGACTGTTGCATTAGCTCTGATCTCATGGACATGCGACGTGTGGTTACATTGGGTAGGGAGAGACACACAGGCTACAGGCTGTTCTATATATATATACTACTATTGTGAGGTTGTAGACTCTCGAGCAGAGCTAGACCACTACTAGATATTGCTGCTACCGGCTCCCCGACACAGAGCTTGTAGCAGTCTCAGCCTGAGTACTAGTGTTGCTCTCAGTTGCATTTTCACATAGATGGTTATGTAGTTACCCTCTTTATTTCATTTTCTATTTCACTGCATCTATTTTTGGCTTGTATTATTTGTACCTTGCTATGTCCCCTGAGGACCTGGAATGGATGATGTCCCCAGGTTTAGCAGAAGAGCATTATCCCGAGGTTTACGGGACAGGAACTGAAGCTGTACCAGGAGCTGTTGCTGAAGGAGAACCTAACATAGAAGCAGAGGTGATGGCTGAAGACTTTACTTGAGATTATGATATTTGTACTCTTCAGATACTCTATTTTTGGACTCTTTTGTTCTGGTCTGATGAACCAGTGTTTTAGACTCTTATCGCGTTGTTCCCCGACATACTCTGTTGAGACTGGACTTTGATGTACTTTCTTTATTTGCTGATGTTCTTATTATTCTGTGTGTGGATGGGATTATATTTTGACATATTGTTGTAGACCTATATTACAGCTTAAGTATGTCCGATGGATCTATTAAATTGGGTTTGTCCATTGGTACATGCTGCTGGCCATTGCCATGTGTCCAGTCTCTCGGTATTTTGGGAATGTGGCGTGACATGGTTTTTGTGGTGGCCCATGCAGGTCTACGATAAATTGTTTGGTCTCAACTTAGGGGCCAAACAAACCTGTAAAAGGATAGGATAGGTTATAGGATCTCATCCATATGTTGAAACATTTTTGAAACTCTATATCGCATTCGAATTAAGTACTTGATTATGCATCCTGCTTGATTCTACTAAACGTTCTCATAAAGTTCATTTTGGATGCAGAAAGATGGATCCGAGAAATGGAGATGAAATTTCTTTTACACCACAAGACGCTGTGGTTACCTATGGAGATGGAGTTACACTAGAGAACAGGGGTCAATCCTCTCAAAGTGGACAAGATGAGCAGCATAACTCAAGGTTCAGGCGCAATGATATCCCACCACCGCCGCAGTTCACTCCACAGATGCCTGCCTTCCCACCAGGGCAAGCAATGGACGGGCAGCAAATGTTCCAGATGTTCTATGCCATGATGCAAGCTCAACAACAAGTTCAACAGGAGGCGCAGCGTCAAGAGGCTGAGAACCTGAGAAACAGCCTAGTAAATGCATTGGAGCAGGCAAACCCGCAAGCTAGGCGACCAGCTACGGGATCTATCACTGATTTTCGTCAACTCAAGCCCCGTACCTTCTCGGGCAAGGAGGGACCAACTGAAGTGCATGAGTGGCTCACAAATACACAATATCAGTTGGAAGCAGCTGAACTTCCGCGGGAGAGATGGATGACTGCTGTCCGAATGCAACTGACGGACAACGCGCACCACTGGTGGCTAGCTGAAGAGAGGAGGCTCGGACATGACCGAGTTACTTGGGAGGAGTTCTCCAGACTCTTCCAAGAGATGTATATTCCAGCCGTTGCTAGATCAGAACTCCGAGATAAGTTCAACCGCCTCATCCAGGGCAACATGACGGTGGAGGAGTATAATGCTGAATTCATTCTTCTGAGTCGTTTCGCCCCTTCTCTAATTTCTACCGAAGAAGAGAAGGCGGAGAAATTCTTTGATGGACTCAGGTTCGAGCTTCAGAGGTTGATTGGGTCTGTTGCCCCTACATCGTACAACGACGTCCTTGCTGCAGCACGACGCATGGAGCGCGTCACCAGGAGGGAGTCAAGCCTAAAGCGACCATTTTTCTCAGCACCATCCAAGGCAGCACAAGGGGATTCTGCAAAGCGACTCCAGAGGAATTTACCGCAGAGAGCAGCACCAAGAACTCTACCTACTTGTCATTTCTGCGGCAAGTTGGGTCACATTGAAAAGGAGTGCAGACGCAAATTGGGACTGTGCCTGGTTTGCGGCTCCAACCAGCATCTATCCAGGGACTGCACAGCACACCGAGAAGAAGCACCACGACCAGCTCTACCTGCACCAAGGCCAGATTATCCAGCAGTGGGAGCACAGCAGACGGGAGTTGGAGGAGTCAGACCACCAGCTCCAGGAGGATATCAGCCAAGACCTCCATTGCCACCTCAAGCAGCACTATTCCAACAGGCTCGTCAGCAGAGGGGTCCAGCTCAGGGACGAGGTCAGGCTTTTGCAATAGCTGTTCAGGAAGAAGCTATTGCTGGAGAAGTTATAGCAGGTACCATTTTAGTAGCTTCATTACCTGCTGTAGCTTTATTTGATTCTGGGGCATCACACTCATTTATAGCTGCTAGCTTCGTAGCCACCCATAGAGTAGCTACTGCACCCCTTCCAAAGACAAAGAGAATTCTTACGGGAGGTGGAATTATACCTGTTAGTGATATCTGTAGATCATGTTCAGTAGTAGTCTGCGGAAGAGAGATGCGAGCCCAATTTCTGATCTTTTCTATGCCTGACTATGATGTTGTACTTGGTATGGACTGGTTAAGTCAGTATCATGCTACTCTTGATTGTCGGCTTAGAAAAGTTATATTCAGACCACCTGGACACTCAGAGTTTGAATTTCTTCGAGGAGCTGTAGAACGAGGTGTTCAGCCAACTCTTAGGGTATTAACTGTAGAAGGGGAGTCAAGTTACCCAAGAGTTATATCAGAGTTTGTGGATGTATTTCCCGATGATCTTCCAGGTCTACCACCTGATCGGGAAATAGAATTCACTATAGACTTAACTCCAGGAGCAGAACCTATCACTTCATCGGTTTATCGACTAGCCCCTAAAGAGTTAGTAGAGTTGAAGAAACAAGTTGATGAACTTCTGGAGAAGGGTTTCATCCGGCCCAGTGTTTCACCTTGGGGAGCACCTATACTTTTTATACCAAAGAAGGATGGAACAGTTCGCCTGTGCATTGATTACAGGGCGTTAAACGCTGTGACCATTAAGAACCGGTATTCCTTGCCCCGCATTGATGACTTATTTGATCAATTGAGTGGAGCTAGGATATTTTCAAATATTGACCTTAGATCCGGTTATCACCAGATTAGGGTGAGGAAGGAAGATATACCGAAGACAGCCTTCAGGACCAAGTATGGACACTATGAGTTCTTAGTTATGCCGTTTGGTTTAACCAACGCGCCTGCTGTGTTCATGAGTTTGATGAACCGAGTCTTCCATCAATACTTGGATAAATTTGTGGTTGTGTTTATTGATGACATTCTGGTATATTCCAAAAGCCATGAAGAGCACGAGGAGCATCTCAGAATCGTGCTAGAGACGTTGAGGCAAGAGAAGCTTTATGCTAAGCTCAGTAAATGTGAGTTTTGCATGGATAAGGTACCATTTTTAGGGCATATTATCTCAGGAGAAGGGCTGTCAGTTAATCCAGAGAAGATTGCTGCCATTGAGACTTGGCCTACACCAACATCAGTTGCTGAGGTGAGGAGCTTTCTAGGACTTGCTGGATATTACAGAAGGTTCGTAGAAAATTTTTCAAGGATTGCAGAGCCAATGACGAAGTTGACACGGAAAGATCAGGACTTTGCATGGACAGAAGAATGTCAGATGGCCTTTGAAGAACTGAAGAGGCGTCTAACAACAGCACCAATTTTGACTCTTCCTTCAGGGTCAGGCGGTTTTGTTGTTTATAGCGATGCGTCAGGTAGTGGCCTAGGATGTGTTTTGATGTAACACGGCAAAATTATTGCTTATGCATCGAGACAGTTGAAGGTCCATGAGAAGAACTACCCAACGCATGATCTGGAGCTAGCTGCTGTAATATTTGCACTGAAGATTTGGAGGCATTATCTTTATGGTGAGAAGGTGGAAATCTTCACTGACCACAAAAGTCTAAAGTATGTATATACCCAAAAAGAGCTTAACATGAGGCAAAGACGCTGGCTTGAGTTAATGGTGGACTTTGATATAGATCTGCAGTACCACCCAGGGAAGGCGAATGTTGTAGCAGACGCACTTAGTAGGAAGCCTACAGCTTATTTCTTGACAATGCAGCCTGAGCTATTGAAAGATCTGCAGGAGCTTCAGATAGAGGTTATTCTACCAAGACAGAGTGGCTTGCTGGCTAATCTGGAAGTGAATTCATCGCTCGTGGAAAGGATTAAGGAAGCTTTGCCCACTGATGCAAGATTTCGAAGACTCAAAGAGAAGACAGAAGCAGGCTTGCAGACGGGACTTCGTATACATGAGGATGGTACATTAAGGTGCTGAGATCGTCTATATGTTCCAAATGGAGAACTGAGACAGGAGCTAATGACTGAAGCACATAGCTCCATATACTCTGTTCATCCAGGAGGAACAAAGATGTATCGAGATCTAAGGCAGTATTATTGGTGGCATGGAATGAAGAGAGAGATTGCCAGATTTGTAGCTAAATGTTTAGTCTGCCAACAAGTGAAAGCCGAGCATCAAAGGACTGCAGGAATGTTGCAGCCGCTTCCCATACCAGAATGGAAATGGGAACATATCACCATGGACTTCGTCACAGGATTCCCAAGGAGCCCCAGTGGAAAAGATGCGGTATGGGTTATCGTGGATCGACTCACTAAGTCTGCGCACTTCTTGCCATTTAGAGTTGGGCAGTCCACGGAGATACTAGCCGACATGTGTATGCGACAAATAGTAAGATTGCATGGAGTGCCGGTTAGTATTGTATCAGATCGAGATTCGAGATTCACTTCACATTTCTGGCGAAGTATGCAAGAGAGTCTTGGCACCAGACTAAAATTCAGCACTGTCTATCATCCCCAAACAGATGGTCAATCAGAACGTACAATCCAGATTTTGGAGGATATGTTGCGATCCTGCATGCTAGACTTTGGAGGGTCTTGGGAAGATCATTTGCATTTGGTAGAGTTCTCCTACAACAATAGTTACCAGGCAAGCATCAAGATGGCACCTTTCGAGGCGTTATACGGTAGAAAGTGCAGATCGCCAATATGCTGGAGTAACGTCGGAGAGCGTCAAATCTTGGGACCAGAGTTGGTGATGCAAACTGTGGAGAAGGTTAAACAAATCCAGAATCATCTTCGGGCTGCTCAGGACAGGCAGAAGCATTGGACTGATACACACCGACGTCCACTGGAGTTCAAGAAAGGAGAACATGTATTCCAGAGGATTTCACCTACTCGAGGAACCATTCGCTTTGGGAGCAGAGGCAAGTTGAGTCCAAGGTACATTGGGCCCTTTGATATTCTGGAGCGCATTGGTGAGGTGGCGTATCGTCTTGCATTACCTCCATCCTTAGAGGGAGTGCATGATGTATTCCATGTCTCACAGTTGAGAAGGTATGTGACTGACCCAAGTCACATAGTGGATCATTCTGAGATCGCCGTAGGCCCAAGCCTGAGATATGAAGAACAACCGGTGGGTATACTCGGAACCAGTGAGAAGACACTGCGAGGGCATACAATTAAACTGGTTCGTGTGGCATGGAAGCAACACTCACCTGGTGAATCTACTTGGGAGAGGGAAGATATCATGCGTCAGAAATACCCCCACTTATTTGAGGATACATGTATATTTTAAGTAATTTTTATTTCCTGTAGTTTTGTCCTACTAGTAGTTTAAATCTTTAAATTGCGAGGACGCAATTTTCTTAAGGGGGGTAGATTGTAATCACCTCAAATTTTAAAATTTTTTTAATTTAATTTTTCTGGAATTAATTAGCATTTTCTGTGAATTTTAAACCTATAAATTAAAGCAGTCTAATTTAAAATAAAATTTTTAAATAAAATTAAATAATATTAAAATGTAATGAAAATTATATTTTCTAGTGTAAAATTAAAAACCGAGCATGGGATATTTTTCCGGGAATTTATTGGACCCCGGATGAATTTTTAAAGCATTAAAAACTGTTGTAAAATTTAACTGATTATTTAAACCAAAATTAATTAATAAACCAACTCAACCCTGAGACTAAACCAAACCGGACCGGCCGGTCTGACCAAACCGGACCGGCCCAACTCTTAGCGGGTCGGATCCGGGTAAGACCCGACCCGCCAGGATCCGACCCGAACCGTTACCAAACCCTAACCCAATCTGAAACCCGCTCGACGACCCTTCGCCTGGCCGGCGGCCGTTCCCGCCGCCGTGGCCGCCGGTCGACCCTTCAGTTCGGCTCCCCCGCAACCGACGACTTCTTCCCTTCCTCTTCCGACCAACGTTCGGCCCTCCCTCTGCCAGCAAGACCTATTTAAACCTAGCCTTGGCCGCCGAATTTCCCCCTTGACTTTCACCCTCTCCGGCGACCTCCAAACCACCTCCGACCACCCTGTGACCCCGCTCCGACCACCGGGACCGGTACGCCCAGCCTCCAGCATCAGATTCCGGCCGCCCTCGACCCGTCAGCACCTACAGACCTCGACCAGAACCTCCGGGAGCCGCCTCCTTTCGAGCAAAACCCTTCGAACTCCGGCCGATCAAGCCCGCCACCGCCGCAGGACCTCACCGCCGGCCACCCAGGAGCTCCCCAGGCCTTCGCCGACCTCCGCCGGTCTGAACCCACTCCCAGCCTTCTCCCCTCGCCACTGGACACGCCCTGCCCGACCACCGGAGTTCCAGAACCCTAAAACCTAGGGTGGACACAGGACACAGGACTCGACTCAGGACACGAGGACACAAGGATTTGGGTTTTTCGGACAAGTTCAGGTACCCATAACTTTTGACTCGTAGCTCAGAATTCGATTTCGTAAATTGTATCGCGTAGCCTGTATGACCCTCTCGGTGCCCGGACAAACCGCTCGGGGCATCGCGACCTGTGGTGATCGCACACTGCGATCCAAAAACAGGAAAACTTAGCCCTGTTTCACCCCGGAATCGAGTACGCCCCGCCAAACGGGACGACTTGGTCACGTGCGGTCTTCACCGATACGTGCACATAGTCGATACGGACGTGGAAGATTTCGCAGAAGCTGATTCGGGTGTGTGTGCACACCGAAATCAACGCGTATCCGCGGACAACACCCCGTATCCGACTTTTTTGTATTTAGCTGTAACTTAGTGTATTCACGTCAGATCGAGACGAAACTTATGCCATTGGAATCTTAGCAATACGCTGGTCCTGTGGGTCAAGTTTGGTTTGATTCTGAGAACGTTGGAAAAATCGCGTGTCGTGGGCCCCACAGGCTCCACCTGACGGGCGATTTTGAGAACGACTCATCGGAATCCAATTCTGGAAGTTCCGTTGGGTTCGTATCAACGTTCCTGACTTGTTGACACTAAGTTGGACTATTTTTGAGACCTTTGACCCTTACTCGGTTTTCGGTGCAAAGCGGCCCACAAATGGACCCGCTTTGGCCCAAAAATGTCATTTTTGCCCTTGTGTCCAAACTGGACTTAAGGACATGCGTTTTTAACTATTTTTTATGTTCTGAGACTGTTGGTAATGTTCATTTCAGCTTTTGGAGGAGTTATTGCTGAACCCACTGTTACAAGGACCGCTACTGGAATTCCAATCCCAGGCAAGTGTACCTTGCCACAAATTGCAGTTCATTAGTTTATTTTGTTCTCTTGCTCAATTTTCTGTGACTAGTGTACAAGATATAACCTAGGACAGTATGACATACTTAGCGTCTGATCACAGTCGGGTGCCAACTCTGTACGCGGAGTTGTGTACGTCAGTTAGTGTTGGACATTCGAGACCCTTTATATTCTCGTGCTTGTTTATCAAGTACACTATAACCTAGGACACTTGACACCATACATTGACAAAATCTTCCTGAGATATTCAAGGTGATTCTGTATAGGATACAGGATGGACATAGTTATTATACTCTTAGATTATGACTGTTGCATTAGCTCTGATCTCATGGACATGCGACGTGTGGTTACATTGGGTGGGGAGAGACACACAGGCTACAGGCTGTTCTATATATATATATACTACTATTGTGAGATTGTAGACTCTCGAGCAGAGCTAGACCACTACTAGATATTGCTGCTACCGGCTCCCCGACACAGAGCTTGTAGCAGTCTCAGCCTGAGTACTAGTGTTGCTCTCAGTTGCATTTTCACATAGATGGTTATGTAGTTACCCTGTTTATTTCATTTTCTATTTCACTGCATCTATTTTTGGCTTGTATTATTTGTACCTTGCTATGTCCCCTGAGGACCTGGAATGGATGATGTCCCCAGGTTTTGCAGAAGAGCATTATCCCGAGGTTTACGGGACAGGAACTGAAGCTGTACCAGGAGCTGTTGCTGAAGGAGAACCTAACATAGAAGCAGAGGTGATGGCTGAAGACTTTACTTGAGATTATGATATTTGTACTCTTCAGATATTCTATTTTTGGACTCTTTTGTTCTGGTCTGATGAACCAGTATTTTAGACTCTTATCGGGTTGTTCCCCGACATACTCTGCTGAGACTGGACTTTGATGTACTTTCTTTATTTGCTGATGTTCTTATTATTCTGTGTGTGGATGAGATTATATTTTGACTTATTATTGTAGACCTATATTACAGCTTAAGTATGTCTGATGGATCCATTTAATTGGGTTTGTCCTTTGGTACATGCTGCTGGCCATTGCCATGTGTCCAGTCTCTCGGTATTTTGGGACTGGGGCGTGACATTATCAGAAGATCCGACTTATTCAGATTCTTTCTCGATAGAAATGAGCAATATAAAAGGCAATACTCACACGATGTGGCCAATCCACCTAGATGCTATGGTAGGCTCCAGTCCAACCCAAATATTTTTTTCACACACACACACACACACACACACACACACACACACACATATATATATATATATATATATATATATATATATATATATATATATATATATATATATATATAAAGTTAAGATTAGATTACTTAAACAATATCCAACGGTTGTGATAATAGGAATACTTGGGGATGCAAAAATGTGACGATCCCTCTCTCTCTCTCTCTCTCTCTCTCTCTCTCTCTATATATATATATATATATATATATATATATATATATATATATATATATATATATATATAACAAGTCATCTAATTTTAACCATTGATTTGAATGGTTCAAATCAATGGTTAAGATTAGATGACTTAAAAATAATCCGACGGATAATATTCCGGAAAAAGAGTGAAAATGCTTAAGTACGGGGATCCCGATCCCTCCTCATATATATATATATATATATATATATATATATATATATATATATAGAGAGAGAGAGAGAGAGAGAGAGAGAGAGAGCGCCCTGCATTTAAGCATCCCTATATGTTCTTCGCAATAGTAGCCGTTGAATTATCGTTTTTGAGGTTCAGATCAGATTCTTAAACTACTCAATTTCTCACAAGATTTTGATCTCTAAGTATGAACAGTCAAAAAGATACTAAAATCACCACGTTTCAAAGAAACTGCGCATTTTTTTGTTAAGTTAAAATCTTTATGGGCTAAAAAGGTATGTCATTTTAGTCTAGAAATTCTTGTATTCTAAAAAGATATATAAGTTAAATTTATTTTTAAAGGATAGACAGTCTGAATAAAATTATTTTCTAGAATTTATTAGCTTGTTTGCGACACTTGGCTTCTTCATCCCATTTTTCTTCATCAAATTCTTCGTTATCATATCTGTAAACCCCCTGATTTTCAAGAATTTTTAATTTGGAATTTTTCACAATTTCTGTAATTTTCTGAGATTTTCTGTAATTAAAAATCAAAGTATTTTGTAATTAAAAGATTTTTAAATGATATTAAATAATATTAAAATATTATAAAAATAATATTTTATAGTGTAAAATGAAAAACTAGACTTAGGGTAATTTTTGGAAATTTATTGGACCCCGGAAGCATTTTTAAAGCCCTAAAAACTATTTTATAATTAAACCGAATTAAACCCGATTTATTTAAAATAAACCAAACCGAACCGAACCGGTTCAATTGAACCAAACCCAACCCAATTCAGCATTGCGGGTCGGATCCGGGTCAAACCCGTGACCCGAAACCCGCTAGACCCGAACCCGCTTTTTGTTAACGGATCGGGTCGGATCCGCCTGACCCGACCCGACCCGACCCGACATCGCCCGTTAACCCGAAACCCTTTCTCTCCTTCCCCCGACAGTTTCAAAACCCGCCGCCGCCTCAGGCCCTTACGCCGTCGGCCGACCCTCCCTCTTCCTCTCCTCGAACGGTCACCGCCTGTCGATCCGCCTCCGGTAACGGCCGCCTCCGTCTCTTCCCTTCCCCGCACCGGCTGACCGCCTAG
Source organism: Iris macrosiphon (assembly GCA_036927795.1). Lineage (NCBI taxonomy): Eukaryota > Viridiplantae > Streptophyta > Magnoliopsida > Asparagales > Iridaceae > Iris > Iris macrosiphon. The sequence goes on along the minus strand of JAYESA010000011.1, from coordinate 159,802,110 downwards.
CTCTCCCTCTCGGCCTATTTAAGCTCCACCGCCCGTCTTTCCCCTCCGTTTTCGTCGACCTCATCCCGAGCCTCACCGTCCGTCGATCCGCCCGCGACGCCCGGCACACATCGCCCCCTCCTCCGCCTCACCCGGCGCCCTGCCCTATAAAAAGCCCTAACCCCCTTTCTTCTCCGGCCACTCGTTTCCTCCGCCACCTCCCTCAGCCGCAGCCACCTCCCCTGGAGCAGAACCCGCAGCCGACTCCGCCCCCGAGTGCCCCCGCGTCTCCTCTCCACCACCAGCACCCTCCGACCCCGGCCAGCCCCGAGCTCCTCTTTCTTTCCCCTCATCCGCTAGCTCCGCCGCGACGCCGCCTTCTGCCCTCCGCCCAGTCGATCTCCTCCGTCGATAGCCCCCCCGAGCACCCGGACCACCTCTCGCCGCCCAACTCCTCATCTCCCCCAGCCCAGCCCCTCGCCGCTGCCCAGAACCCGCAGCCCCGGCTACCCAATCGCCTCGCTGCCCTCAGCAGCTCAAGCCGAGCCTCCGCCTCTGACCGTGCCTCCGGCCAGCAGCTCCCCTGCCTCGACCCAGCCCCGGCGAGCAGCCGCCAGCATCCTCCCGACTCCGGCGAAGCCCCTAGCCCTAGCCCTAGCCAGGACACGGCCCGGACACGACTCAGCTGTGTCGAGAGGACACACGGACACGAGAATCTCAGTTTTTTGGAGCCCTGTTCAGGTACTCATTTTTCTCTCCTCGCTGCCCCGTTTTATGTTCCGTCTGTTGCAACGCGAACCCTGCGTGACCCTCTCGATGCCCGTGCAACCCGCTCGGTGCATCGCGTCCTGTGGTGATCGCGAACCGCAATCCAAAAACAGGAAAATTAACGCCATATTTTACCCCGAAACTGAGTACGCCCCGCCAAACGGGATGACTTGGTCGCGTGCGGTCTTTACCGAAATGTGCGCATCGTCGATACGGACGTGCGGAATTTCGCAGAAGTTGATTCGGATGTGCGTACACACCGAAATTAATGCGTATCCGCCGACAACGTCCCGTATCCGTCTTTTCTGGATCTTGCTGTAACTTAGTGTACACACGTCGGATCAAAACGAAACTTGTGCCATCGAACTCGTAGCAATACGCTGGTCCTGTGACCCAAGTTTGGTTCGATTCTGAGAACGTTGACAAAATTGCATATCGTGGGCCCCACAAGTTTCACTTGACGGACGATTTTGTGATCGGCTCATCGGAATCCAATTCTGGAAGTTTTGTTGGGTTTGTATCATTTTTCCTGACTCGTTGACACTAAGTTTGACAGATTTGGAGACCTTTGACCCTGACACATTTTTCGGTGCAAAGCGGCCCACATGTGGACCCCGCTTTGACCAGAAACTGTCATTTTTGCCCCTGTATCCAAATTAGACTCAAGGACAGGCGTTTCTAGTTGATTGATATTTTCTGGATCTGACGGAGAGCTTTCTGCAAATCCCGCTGAAGTCAGAGCTACAATTGGAGCCGGAACCCCAAGCAAGTGTACCTTGCCAAAACTTGCAGTTCTTGTTATTTATTTCCTTGGCTTATATATATATATATATATATATATATATATATATATATATATATATATATATATATATATATATATTTATTGTACATGCTTGACCTAGGATCGTGTGACTTACTTAGCGTTCGATTAATAGTCGGGTGCCAACTCCGTACGCGAAATTGTGTAACGTCACTTAGACATGGTCATCGTGACCCTTTATATTCTCGTACTTGTTTTATTTAGTACGTTTTACCCAGGACACCTGACACTATTCATGATACAGAATCGTCCTGAGATATTCATGGTGATTCTGTATAGGATACAGTTTTCATGACTTATTCCTTTGCTTAGATATTATATGACTGGATGCATTAGCTATGATCCTGCATGGCATGGACATGAGACGTCGTGGACATGAGACGTATGATTACATTGGGTGGGAAGAGACACACAAACTACAGGTTGATTATATATATTATACTGGCGTCTTAGTCTCTCTCCGAGCTAGACAACCACATGATATCACTGCTACCGGCTCCCCGACACAGAGCTTGTAGTAGTTTCAGCCTGAGTTCTAGTGCTGCTCTTATCTTGCATACTTAGCTGGTTTTATATTTACCCTATTGTTTCATTTATTTGCTGTACTGCATTTATTTTGGCATGATTATTCTTGTACCTTGCTATGTCCCCTGAGGACCTGGATCCGGATTATGTCCCCAGGATTAGCAGACGTGATCGATCCCGAGGTATACGGGACAGGAGTATTAGCAGGAGCAGGACCAGGAAAAGGAGCAAACATTGGAGCAGTACCAGATCCGGTAGACGAGTGATCTCTGCGGGTATCTTCTGAGTATATACTTTGTCCATACTCAGTATTGTTGTTGATATCTTTATTTCTGTATCTTGAACAATTGTAACAGACTTGATTATCGGGTTGTTCCCCGATTTATGTACTTGTGACTTGATGATGATGTTTATATTTCCTTTTGTTGATATTGATATATTCATTCTGTGGATGAGATCAGTAGACCCTGACTATTGTTTTACAGCTTAGGTATGCATGCCCCGATGGATCCATTAAATTGGGTTTGTCCATCGGTGCGTGCTGCTGGCCATTGCCACGTGTCCAGTTCCTCAATATTTTGGGACTGGGGCGTGATAATATCGGTCGTCTCCGACAAGATCAGTGAATACCCAGATTTGGACAGCAAGAAAGATTTCAATTTCGCTCCTTTCTGTCAGGGTGGCATAGACTAGACATCGTACTGCTCTTGTCATGAAAGGAGTAGCATATAAAATAGATTTACAAATAGCAGGTAATTGTCATTTCTGGCTATTTTTTGAGTAGACAGAATAAACAATACACATCTCTATTTCCTTGAGAAACAGAGATACTTCATGAAAAATAATTTATAAAGCAAATATAACCATTTGGCTATACTTTAGTACAACACATCCATTCCTTCTGTAGGAACTCTCGAAATCTATATTTCTAGATTATTTTTTTTTGATAGATTAAAAAACATCAAGGAAAAATATTTTCTCTAATTCTTCAAAAAATCTTAACCGTTTTTCTTTTATCAAAACGGAATTTGATATTTCTAATATTTTACAAAATGTGTACAAATCATCAGAAATTTTGCCTTATTGTCTTAGTAGGATACTTTCAATATGTGCTGAAATTTTCATAAGGTTATCCCTGTGTTGGAATAATAGGTCGGACATAATTCTGTCTTTGGCTATCATTGCTGAAGCAAAATTAGAGAAGTGTATTCTCAGTGCTTTGGAAGGGAGTCCCCCTACTGTTTTCCAAAGATCATTGACTCTTTCATATTCTCCTTGGCGGAGTCCAGGAAAGGCGAAGTTCTCCTCAGTTTGTAGATATTTTTATACAAACTGGATGTCAGTCACCATATTTTCTATCCTCATTTTAGCTGGAGGAAGGAGTTTTGCAGGAACTACGTTTCGTCTTTCAGGGACCTTCGCATTATCTGCATAAGATGTCCGTTCTTCATTTGGATTTGCTGGAAGCAAACTCATGTTCCCTGGTCAGAAAATCAGACAAATAGTTAGTATATAGACAGGAGAAAATTTTATGGTATAAGAAAATATATCGATAGAATTTAACCATCTTACTCTTCTACTATTTGTTTTTTCTATTAATAAAAAATTCACCTTGATATTTTCTAAAGTCTTGACTTTGTCTTTGCATTCGTTAGTAAAATATCCTAGTTTACCACACACAAAATATTTATACATAGACTTTGGTTTTCTATGGTTCAAATCAACGGTTAAGATTAGATGACTTAAAACTAATCCGACGGATGATATTCCGAAAAAAGAGGGGGGATGCTTAAGTGCAGGAATCCCGATCTCTCCTTATATATATATATATATATATATATATATATATATATATATATATATATGTGTGTGTGTGTGTGTGTGTGTGTCCTTAGATAGTAGCCTAGTGGTAAACGGCTTGGGACATGGGAGGGGTGGGCAGGGTTTGATCCCTGCGGGGGGGGGGGGGGGGGGGGGAGGTGTGTGTCAGGGGGGAGGTCTCGGGTAGAAAAAAAAAATATATATATAGGGAAGGAATCAAATCCACCCCATTTTTGTCCACCCCAAGAATCCTCTCAATTCACAGTTAAGATTAGATGACTTAAAGCCATCCAACGGTGTTAACATGGAGGATGTTTGGGGTAGACCATGATCCCAAACCATATATATATATATATATATATATATATATATATATATATATATATATATATATATATATATATATAGAGAGAGAGAGAGAGAGAGAGAGAGAGAGATCCCTGCATTTAAGCATCCCTACCTGTTCTCCGTAATAGTAGCCGTTGGATTATCTTTTTTGACGGTTCAGATTAGATCCTTAAACTACTCAATTTATCACAAGATTTTTGTCACACCCGATTACAGATTTGGTATTTCTTGAATTTCAAGAATTTAATTTTTTCTGATAATGTATTCTTATTGTTGAGAGAGACTACCTGAGACCAGTAGAATACCCATTGACATTGCCATAGGCCCGATTTAGGATCCGTATGTAGAATGGCCACTTGGTTCGGTTCATTTGACTGAACCCATGACTAAACCATCTTACTTTCCTCTTGGTATATATATGAGTATTTTCTCTCTCCTTACTCATTTTCTCATTTCACTCTTTTTGCTTCTTTCTTCCTCCTCTCCCTCAAGCTCCCTCTAGCCAAACCCTAGCCCTAGGGAGAAGTTGTTGTAACTTGGACCGTGAGAGGTAGAGGCTATGAGCCACCCAAGACAAGTACATATTGCTCAATGGTGAAGCCTTGATTTTTAAATTTTTCGTATATATGTTGTTTTAAAAATATTTGATAAAAAATATTCTCATTGAGTTGCTAATCATATTTAGTTCTTGAAGTTTTAGATTTTTCCTGAGTATATTTGAGAATATCTGAATTTGAAGTTTAGGATTTTTATGGGCTTCTTGTATTTTTTGTAGTTTTGATATACTAAGACATGGTATTTGTAAACCCCATAATTTTTCAAGAATTTTAAAATCTATTTTTCACAATTTTCTGTAATTTTTTTGATATTTTTAACTAATTAAAACTAAGGTATTTTGAAGGTAAATGATTTTTAAATGATGTTTAGTAATATTAAAATATTATGAATATAATATTTTTGGGTGTAAAATAAAATATTGGACATAGGATAATTTTTCTGAAATTTATTGGACCCCGAAAATATTTTTAAAAGACCTAAAACCCTATTTTAATTAAAAACCAAATAAACCGGGTTGAACCGGGCTCAAACCGGGTTGAACCGGCCTGAACCCGGTCCAACTGAACCGCCCCGGTCTGAACCGCTCCTAGACCCTAACGGGTCGGATCCGGCCAACCCGACCCGACCCGGCCCGACCCGTTCCCCCCAACCGTCACCCGCACGACCCCCGCGCCCCGCTCGGCCACGCGCCGCCCCGCCCGCGTCTTCCGTTGTAAACCTCCTGATTTTTCAAGATTTTCAAAACTGGATTTTTCGAAATTTTCTGGGATTTTTCGAGAATTTTTGCTAATTAAAAACAAGATATTTTGGGCATTAAATAAAATTAAATGATTTTAAAATATATTAAAATATTATAAAAATAATATTTTTGGGTGTAGAATAAAATATTGGACTTAGGGTAATTTTCTGGAAATTTATTGGACCCCAAAAATATTTTTAAAGGCCCTAAAACTATTTATTTAAAAATAAAAATTAAAACAAGAAATGAACCGGGCTGAACCGGGTTCAAACCGGCCTGAACCCGGTCCAGCTGAACCGGCTGAATCGGACCGCCTTAGCGGGTCGGGTCCGCCCGACCGAACCCGACCCCCCGTGCCCGAACCCGCACCCTCCCACGACCCAGCTCCCCTGCCCGATTCTTCCGCCGCCCCGCCCGGCCGCTCGCCGCCTCGCCCGGCCGCGCGCCCCGTACCCCGCGGCCACGTCGGCCCCTCCTCCGCTCCGCCCGGCCACACGACCACCCGCCGCCTGCCTATAAAATCCCCCCTTCCTCCTTCCTCCGGCCAACCCTAAACCCGCTGCGCGCCGCCCCTCCGGCCGCCACCCGCCGTGCCCCGCCTCACCAGCGCCGCCGTGCCGCCAGCGCCCCCACCGTCTTCCTCCTCCTTCCTCCTCCGTCAGCCTCAGCCGCAGCCGCCGAGGATCCCCCGACCCCGAGCCCGGCCTCCCGCGCCCAGCGCCGGAGAGCCTCCGGCCGGCGCCGCCGGTCCCCTGCCCACTCCGGCGCGCCACCCGCGCCGCCCCTCCAGCCGGCCTCCCCCGTCGCAGCGCCGCCCAGCTCTGGCATCAGCCTCGAAACCCTAACCCTAATCAGGACACGTGTCGGACACGAGATATCCAAATTTTTCGGACTCTGTTTTGTACGTGTATCTCCCTGCTCGTTGACCCATTTTTGATTCCGTCAGTTGCGTCGCGTAGCCTGCATGACCCCCTCGGTGCCTGGGCAAACCGCTCGGGGCATCGCGTCCTGTGGCGATCGCGAACCGCGATCCAAAAACATGAAAAACAACGGCCTGATTCACCCCGGAACTGGGTACGTCCCGCCAAACGGGACGACTTGGTCGCGTGCGGTCTTTACAGATACGTGCGCGTCGTTGATACGGACGTGCGAGATTTCGCAGAAGTTGATTCGGATGTGCGTGCACACCGAAATTAACTCGTATCCGCGGACACCGTCCCGTATTCGCCCTTTCTGGAACGTGTCCTAACTTTGTGTACATACGTCAGATTGAAACGAAACTTGCGCCATCGGACTCGTAGTGATACGCTGGTCCTGTGACCCAAGTTTGGTTCGATTCTGAGAACGTTGACGAAATCGCGTGTCGTGGTCCCCATAGGCTCCGCTCGACGGACGATTTTGTGATCGGCTCATCGGAATCCAATTCTGGAAGTTTCGTTGGGTTCGTATCATCGTTCCTGACCTGTTGACACTAAGTTTGACAAATTTGGAGACCTTTGACCCTGACACATTTTTCGGTGCAAAGCGGGCCCACATGTGGACCCCGTTTTGACCCGAAATTGTCATTTTTGCCCTTGTCTCCAAATTGGACTCAAGGACAGGCGTTTCTAGCTGATTAATATTTTTTGGATCTGATGGTGATGTTTATTTCAGCAACCGGAGTACCGCCTGCAAGTCCAACTGAAGTCAGAGCCGCAATTGGAACCAGAACCACAGGCAAGTGTACCTTGCCAAACCCTGCAGCTTGCTATTTATTTTCTTGGCTTAATTTTGTATTAGTGGGCAAGTATAGCTTGTCAACTCGCATTGATTCCTTACTTGAGTTCTTGTAGATTCATATATAAACTTGTTTAACTGTTCAACCTAGGACCGAGTGACTTTACTTAGCGTCCGATTACTAGTCGGGTGCCAACCCCGTACGCGGAGTTGTGTAGCGTCACATAGACATGGATACCGAGACCCGATATTTCTCGTACTTGTCTTATCAAGTGCATCATAACCCAGGACACCTGACACTATTCATGAGACAGAGTCTTCCTGAGACATTCATGGTGATTCTGTATAGGATACATGACTTGACAGAGATATTGTATTTAAAGATACTTTATGACTTGTTGCATTAGCTATGATCCCGCTTGACATGGACATGAGACGTTATGGTCATGATATGCGTGATTACATTGGGTGGGGAGAGACACACACAGGCTACATGTTGATTTTATATTATGCCGGCGTCGTAGTCTCCCATTGAGCTAGACAACTACATGATATCACTGCTACCGGCTCCCCGACACAGAGCTTGTAGTAGTATCAGCCTGAGTTCTAGTGATGCTCTCAACTTGCATATCACTTAGCTGGTTACATAGTTTACCCTATTGTTTCATTTATTTCCTGCACTGCATGATTATGGCTTGAGCTTTCTTGTACCTTGCTATGTCCCCTGAGGACCTGGATCCGGATTATGTCCCCAGGTATAGCCGAAGAGAACCATCCAGAGATACACCGTACATGAGCACTTCCAGGAGCTATACTAGGACCTGAGGACGAGCTCGCACCAGAGGACTTCTCCTGAGCAGTGGCTGTATATAGTCAGCTATTTCTGTTTCTATTTTCAGTTCCTTTATTTTCTGTCTATTTGATTTGATGTAACAGACTTGTGCTCGAATTGTTCACCGAGACACTTTTATTGAGATTTGATAGTTATTGCTATTTGCATTATTTCTGGCATTTAATCTGTGATTATCTGTTGTAGATGAGATTAGAATAACCTGGGACTTGCATCATTTGCTCTATTTCCTGTTAGACTACAGCTTAAGCATGTCCTGATGGATCTATTAAATTGGGTTGTCCATCGGTGCGTGCTGCTGGCCATTGCCACGTGTCCAGTCCCTCGATATTTTGGGACTGGGGCGTGACATCCGGCCTCCCCTCCGCGCTGCCCGGCGCACGACGCCTCCCCTCCGCCTCTTCCGGCCACGCTACCCTCTCCTCCGCCCTATATAAACCTCCCCCCGACTCCGCCTCCAGCCACTGCCAGAACCCCCTCCGCCTCCTGCCACCGCCCGGCCCAGCCACCGCCCCCTCGAGCTTCGCCACCGACGTCGCCCTCGCCAGCCTCCGCTGCCTCCGCCTCCTCCGGCCAGCAGCAGCAACAGCAACCGCCCTCGGCTCCGGCGAGCCCCGGCGACGCCTAGACCACCCCAGCGTGCCCCGCCGCCTCCGGCGATGCCACCCCGAAGCCGCCAGTGCCACCTCCGCCTAACTCCGGCCCCCGCAGCCCCGTGCAACCCGCCGGAACCCTAACCCTAGCACAGGACAATATGCTGTGTCGGCGTGTCGTGTCGAGCTGAGTCGCTTCGCGGACACGAAAAACCTCGTTCTACGGAGCCCTGTTCAGGTAGATTTTTCTCTCTCCTCGCTGCCCCGTTTTTGGTTCCATCTATTGCAACGCGAACCCTGCGTGACCCTCTCGATGCCCGTGCAACCCGCTCGGTGTGTCGCGTCCTGTGGTGATCGCGAACCGCAATCCAAAAATAGGAAAATAAATACCCCATTTTCCCCCGGAACTGAGTGCGCCCCGCCAAACGGGACGACTTGGTCGCGTGCGGTCTTCACCGAAAGGTGCGCGCCGTTGATACGGACGTGCGAGATTTCGCAGAAGTTGATTTGGATGTGCGTGCACACCGAAATCAATGCGTATCCGCCGACAAACGCCCCGTATCCGTCTATTCTGAAACTCGTTGTAACTTTGTGTACACACGTCGGATCGAAACGAAACTTGCGCCATCAGACTCATAGCAATACGCTGGACCTGTGACCCAAGTTTGGTTCGATTCTGAGAACGTTGACAAAATCGCGTGTCGTGAGCCCCGCGGCTCCACTTGACGGGCGATTTTGTGATCGGCTCATCGGAATCCAATTCTGAAAATTTTGTTAGGTTCATATCATCATTCTGGACCTTTTGACACTAAGTTTGACAAATTTGGAGAACTTTGTCCCTGACACATTTTTCGGTGCGAAGCGGGCCACATGTGGACCCCGCTTTGACCCAAAATTATCATTTTTGTCCTTGTGTCCAAATTGGACTCAAGAACAGGCATTTCTAGCTATTTGATATCTTTTGAGCATGATGGTAATGTTTGTTTCAGCATCCGGAGACATTTCTGGAGATTTCACGAATACCAGAGCCACAGTTGGAAACCAAACACCAGGCAAGTGTACCTTGCCAACTCGCAGTAATTCCTGTTATAGTACTTTGCTTGAGTTCTTTGTACATACATATATAATCTTGATATAAATGTTCAACCTAGGACCGTGTGACTTTACTTAGCGTCCGATTAATAGTCGGGTGCCAACACCATACGCGGAGTTGTGTAACGTCACCTAGTGATGGATATCGAGACCCTATACATTATCATGCTTGCATTATCAAGTACGTTAACCCAGGATACTTGACACTATTCATGAGACAGAATCTTCTTGAGATATTCATGGTGATTCTGTATAGGTTACAGGTTTTATGACATTTACATTTTACATGCTTAGATTGTATCCTGACTTGTTGCATTAGTTATGGTCTTGCGTGACATGGACATGAGACATCGTGAACTGTAACATAAGATTACATTGGGTGGGAAGAGATTTACCATACAAAAGGCTGATTATATATATATAATACTTTAATGGAAGTGCCTTAGACTCTGACACAGAGCTTTGGTACCGTACTGGCTCTTCGAGAGAATACTGCTATGGGTTTTCCCGACACAGATCCTATTGTAGTCTCAGCCCGACTATGACTAAAACTCTCACTTGCATATCACTTAGATGGTTATATATTTACCCTATTATTTTATTTATTGCTGCACTGCATTTATTTTGGCATGAGTTATTTTGTACCTTGCTATGTCCCCTGAGGACCTGGATCTGGATTATGTCCCCAGGGTTAGCAGAGGATATCTATCCTGAGGTGTACGGAACATGAGCACTTCTCGGAGCAGTACCAGAACCCGAAGACGAGATCGTGCCAGAGGACTTTTTCTGAGTATTGGCTTTATATACTCAGTTATTTTTGTTTCTAGTTACTTTATTTTCCTGTCTATTGCATTGATGTATCAGATTTATTCTCGGATTGTTCCCCGAGACACTTTTATTGAGATATGTTAGTTTATATTTATTTGCATTTATTCTGGCATTTGATCTGTGATTATCTGTTGTGGATGAGATTAGAATAGACTGTGACTTGTATCATTGGACCTTTATTGTTGTACTACAGCTTAAGTACGCCCCGATGGATCCATTAAATTGGGTTTGTCCATCGGTGTGTGCTGCTGGCCATTGCCACGTGTCTAGTCCCTCGATATTTTGGGACTGGGGCGTGACATGGTTTTTGTGGTGGCCCATGCAGGTCAACGACTAAATTGTTCGGTTTCAACTTAGGGACCGAGCAAGCCTGCAATAAGAATAGGATAAGTTTTAGGATCTCATCCACTTGCTTGAATCGTTCTTGATCTCTATATCGACTTCAAAAATAATTTACTTGCATCCTGCCTTGATTCTTCTATACGCTTCTCATAGTTTATTTTGTATGCAGAGCAATGAATTCACAAGCATGTGACGAGACTCCCGTAGGAATACCACAAGTTGCAGGTGTCACCTATGACGATAAAGTGACACCCGTAGGTGGAGCTCAATCAGCTCAACAAAGCCATCAAGCAGGTCGACCTACCTCAAGATTTCGGCGAGATAACTTTCCACCACCGCCGCAGTTTACTCCACAGATGCCTCCCTTTCCACCAGGACAGCCTATGGATGGTCAACAAATGTTCCAAATATTCTGCGCAATGATGCAAGCTCAACAGCAGATTCATCAAGAGGCTCAGCGTCAAGAGGCAGCGAATCTGAGAAATAGCATAGTGACTGCATTGGAGCACTCAAATCAACCATCTCGACGGCCATCGACGGGCTCTATCACCGATTTTTGCCAACTGAAGCCCCGCACCTTTTCAGGCAAGGAGGAGCCCACTGAAGTTCACGAGTGGCTCACGAACACTCAATATCAATTAGAAGCAGCTGAGCTTCCAAGAGAGCGTTGGATGATTGTTGTTAGGATGCAGTTGACGGGCAATGCACATCACTGGTGGCTATCTGAGAAGACACGACTCGGACCAGACCGAGTCACTTGGGAAGAGTTTTCCAGACTCTTCCAGGAGATGTACATTCCAGCTATCGCTCGCTCAGAACTGCGGGACAAGTTCAATCACCTCACTCAGGATACTATGACAGTGGAAGAGTACAACGCAAAATTCATTCGTCTGAGTCGCTTCGCCCCTACCTTGATTCCGACAGAAGAAGAGAAGGCCGAGAAGTTCTTCGACGGACTAAACTTCGAGCTACAGAAACTAATTGGATCCGTTGCACCTACATCTTACTCGGACGTCCTTGTTGCAGCCCGACGCATGGAGCGCATCACCAGGCGAGAGTCCAACCTGAAGAGGCCTTCCACAGCAGCACCAGCCCGAGCACCGTATGGAGAAGCTGCAAAGAAACCTCATCTGCATCAAGCACCACAGGGAGCTGTATCCAAATCCCTAACTCTTCCTAGTACTTGTCACTACTGCGGCAAGATAGGCTATGTTAAGAAGGAGTGTAGACGTAAATTCGGATTATGCTTAGCTTGAGGATCCAGACAGCATGCAGTGAGGGACTGCCCTGAGCGTAGAGAAGGAGCACCAATAGTCAACCAACAAGCTCTACCAGCACCAGGAGGATATCAACCAAGGCCACCCTTGGCACCTCGAGCAGCACCCTTCCAGCAAGCCCAGCAACAGCAGAGGGCACCACCTTAAGGACACGGACAGGCGTTTGCAATAACTTTAGAGGACGCGCAGACTCTTGGAGTAGCTAATGCGCGTAAGTTTTTGTAGTTATCTGCTTCTAGATTTTCTTTAGTTCGTGCATGTTGGTTCGTAACCTCAGCCTTAACCTGGTAGTTTTGAACTTGCTAATAATCAATAACCTAGAATGTTTTATGATTGATAACCTAGTATGTTTTAAATGATAACCTAGTTTTTCCAAAACTGTAGTTTTCTAGATTTTCTTCCCAATGGAAATTGCATAACTTCCATTTCTTAGGGAAGTGATTCCCTATGTGTTTTTCTTAAACCCTCATCCTTGACTGTGATGTGCTTCGAACAATGCTTGCAACCGTGTCATCTCCGTTGACCGGTTATTCTTTGATTGCGAGGATGCAATCTTCCTAAGGGGGGTAGATTGTAAACCCCCTAATTTTTCAAGAATTTTAAAATCTATTTTTCACAATATTCTGTAATTTTCCTGGTATTTTTAACTAATTAAAACTAAGGTATTTTGAAGGTAAATGATTTTTAAATAATGTTTAATAATATTAAAATATTATAAAAATAATATTTTTGGGTGTAAAATAAAATATTGGACATAGAATAATTTTTCTGGAATTTATTGGACCCCGAAAATATTTTTAAAAGACCTAAAACCCTATTTTTATTAAAAACCAAATAAACCGGGTTGAACCGGGCTCAAACCGGGTTGAACCGGCCTGAACCCGGTCCAACCGAACCGCCCCGGTCTGAACCGCTCCTAGACCCTAACAGGTCAGATCTGGCCAACCCGACCCAACCCGACCCGACCCGGCCCGACCCGTTCCCCCCAACCGTCACCCGCACGACCCCCGCACCCCGCGCCCCGCTCGGCCACGCGCCACCCAGCCCGCGTCTTCCGGCCTCCCCTCCGCGCTACCCGGCGCACGACGCCTCCCCTCCACCTCTTCCGGCCATGCCACCCTCTCCTCCGCCCTATATAAACCTTCCCCCGACTCCGCCTCCAGCCACTGCCAGAACCCCCTCCGCCTCCTGCCACCACCCGGCCCAGCCACCGCCACCGCCACCGCCACCGCCACCGTCCCCTCGAGCTTCGCCGCCGACGTCGCCCTCGCCAGCCTCCGCTGCCCCCGCCTCCTCCGGCCAGCAGCAGCAGCCGCCCTCGGCTCCGGCGAGCCCCGGAGATGACCCTCTCGATGCCCGTGCAACCCGCTCGGTGTGTCGCTTCCTGTGGTGATCGCGAACCGCGATCCAAAAACAGGAAAATAAACACCTCATTTTCCCCCCAGAACTGAGTGTGCCCCGCCAAACGGGACGACTTGGTCGCATGAGGTCCTCACCGAAAGGTGCGCGCCGTTGATATGGACGTGCGGGATTTCACAGAAGTTTATTTGGATGTGCGTGCATACCAGAATCAACGCGTATCTGCCGACAAACGCCCCGTATCCGTCTGTTCTAAAACTCGTTGTAACTTTGTGTACACACGTCGGATCAAAACGAAACTTATGCCATCAGACTCGTAGCAATACGCTGGACCTATGACCCAAGTTTGGTTCGATTCTGAGAACGTTGACAAAATCGCGTGTTGTGGGCCCCGCGGCTCCACTTGACGGGCAATTTTGTGATCGGCTCATCGGAATCCAATTCTGGAAATTCTGTTGGGTTCGTATCGTCGTTCTGGACTTGTTGACACTAAGTTTGACAAATTTGGAGAACTTTTTCCCTGACACATTTTTCGGTGCGAAGCGGGCCACATGTGGACCCCGCTTTGACCCGAAATTATTATTTTTGCCCTTGTGTCCAAATTGGACTCAAGAACAGGCATTTCTAGCTATTTAATATCTTCTGAGCATGATAGTAATATTTGTTTCAGCATCCGGAGACGTTTCTGGAGATTTTACGAATACCAGAGCCACAGTTGGAAACCAAACACCAGGCAAGTGTACCTTGCCAACTCGCAGTGATTCCTGTTATAGTACTTTGCTTGAGTTCTTTGTACATAAATATATAATCTTGATATAAATGTTCAACACAGGACCGTGTGACTTTACTTAGCGTCCGATTAATAGTCGGGTGCCAACACCGTACGCGGAGTTGTGTAACGTCACCTAGTGATGGATATCGAGACCCTATACATTATCGTGCTTGCATTATCAAGTACGTTAACCCAGGACACTTGACACTATTCATGAGATAGAATCTTCCTGAGATATTCATGGTGATTCTGTATAGGTTACAGGTTTTATGACATTTATATTTTACATGCTTAGATTGTATCCTGACTTGTTACATTAGTTATGGTCTTGCGTGACATGGACATGAGATATCGTGAACTGTGACGTGAGATTACATTGGGTGGGGAGAGATTTACCATACAAAAGGCTGATTATATATATATAATACTTTAATGGAAGTGCCTTAGACTCTGACACAGAGCTTTGGTACCGTACTGGCCCTTCGAGAGAATACTTCTATGGGTTTCCCCGACACAGATCCTATAGTAGTCTCAGCCCGAGTATGACTAAAATTCTCACTTGCATATCACTTAGCTGGTTATATATTTACCCTACTATTTCATTTATTGTTGTACTGTATTTATTTTGGCATGAGTTATTTTGTACCTTGCTATGTCCCCTGAGGACCTGGATCTGGATTATGTCCCCAGGGTTAGCAGAGGATATCTATCCTGAGATGTACGGAACAGGAGCACTTCTCGGAGCAGTACCAGAACCCGAAGACGATATCGTGCCAGAGGAATTTTTCTGAGTATAGGCTTTATATACTCAGTTATTTCTGTTTCTAGTTACTTTATTTTCCTGTCTATTGCATTGATGTATCAGACTTATTCTCGGATTGTTCCCCGAGACACTTTTATTGAGATATGTTAGTTTATATTTATTTGTATTTATTCTGGCATTTGATCTTTGATTATCTGTTGTGGATGAGATTAGAATACACTGTGACTTGTATCATTGGACCTTTATTGTTGTACTACAGCTTAAGTACGCCCCGATGGATCCATTAAATTGGGTTTGTCCATCGGTGTGTGCTGTTGGCCATTGCCACGTGTCTAGTCCCTCGATATTTTGGGACTGGGGCATGACCGTATTTTAGAAAAATAGTTTTTGTGGTTGATGGAGCACTTCATTTCGAGCATTTTGGTTTTTGGTTCACTTGATACGGAGTTAAAATAAAAAAATTATGAAGAAAATATTTTTTGTATTTTTGGAGTTTTTCGTCATGGCTGAACCTGCTGTTTGTAGAAGACGAAGTTCTCATGCGGCCAGCATCATATGCAGCCGAGAGTTCTATGCGGCCTGACCTCTATGCGGCCTGGACTCTTCGCCGCATAGCCAACCAGCATGTGTCCATCTTGTTGGATACATGACTGTTTATTACACAAAGTGTTCTGGAACTAGTCCTTGAACTCCTTGTGTATTCACTCGTTGAACGAATAAGAAAAATCGTTAAGTCCAAAAGAAACACCCATGCGATCGACAGAGCATGCGGCAAGCGGACTTATGCGGCAGTGCCCCTATGCGCCTCTTTTTCTTGTGGACGCATAACTCTACTTCGTCCTTGCACATCTTTTTATGATTCTTGTCTTATTCTCCCTGATTCATTTTTATGGTATGTCACATCAATCACCTTTAGTCAATTCTTTCTAACACGCATTTATGACCCATCACTCAGTACTTGGGTGCATGCGGGCAGTGGGTGCTTGCGGCTAGTGAGTCCATGCGGCCAGTGGGTGCTTGCGGCCAGTGAGTCCATGCGGCCAGTGGGTCCATGCGGCCAGTGGGCCCATGCGGGTAGGAATCCTTATACATATTTTGTGTTTCTTTTAATTATTTCCACTTAATAATTTCTTTTGGTGATTATTGATGTGTGCTTCCTTATGTTGATATAAGTTTATGTTACCAGACAAGTTTTGCATGTAGTTCACGAGACAAGTTTATGTACAAGTTAACAATTCTCACGACACCGTAAAAATGTTTGTGTATAAAAATCTATTGCATTTGGCATTGGACAATCGAGTGTGAGTATTTTTTAATGTATCGTGTGTCGCGAATACGATAACTCGTGAAAAGCTCATACTCGTGACTCGTCTTTCTAGGGAGTTCTCAAGTGTCCACGACTCGAGAACTTAAAATAATTTAGTAATGACTAAACAAGATAAGATTTACCAAGATCATTGGGAGAGAATAATATTGTGCTACTGGCTACCCCGATCTATGAGGGCCCCATGCAGCATGGAACAACCCTGCTAGGCAAGGGCTCCATGTAAATCCCCTAATTTTTAATTTTTAATTTTACTATTTTATTAAATTATTAGATTTTTTGACTATTTTTTTAGTTAATAACTTCTTTGATTTAATCACTTATATAAATACTTATTTAGAATTATTTTCAGGCTATTTTAGAATTTCTTGGATTTTTCTAGATTTTTTGGGTAATTAAAGCCCTGAAAACATAATTTTCTAGGGCTTCCATGATTTACTGTAAGACCATACTTGCATGTTGTTTCTACCAAACATTTATTTTAGGATTAAAATAATTAAATATATTTTATGTAATTTATTTAGAATTTTCTGGAATTTATGTGATTTTATTTGGTTTTACAATAGTCTAATAACTAATTTTCGAGGACTTTTAGAATTTACTGTAGAAGCCTATGACCATAAAATTGCCCCAAGTATTTTTTCTAGAGTTTATAATATTATTTTATATTTTCTAGATTTTTTTTTAGAATTTTTTGATATTTGTACATATTTATTTTGAGTTAATTAGGTTAAAACTGATTAAAGAATGAATTTCCGCAATAAAAAATGTATTACCCAGGCAGCAGCTTAGTCAGCGTATAGTCAGCGTCTGCGGGCCCCTGACGCCAGCCCCTCTCTCCTCTCTATATATATGGGTGCGGTATAACCTAGGGTTTTCCTTATTCAGCCGACTTTTAACATTAATAGGAGAGAGAGAAGGGAGATTGGTTCTTCGTGTTCTTCAACTTTCCGAGGCCATTATTCCTAGCTTCAAATACCAAATGCATTCATGTTTCTTGCATTGGAACCATATCGAGGTAAGAATTTTGAATATGTAATTTATTTCATAAAATTCTGAATATTAAATTCTGAAAAATTCGTAGAGTAAAGCATGTCAGAAAATAGACGCGTCTAGGTATTTTCGCGATTCTGGGAGAACCAGGAATCCAAATCATGAACCGTTTAAAGTTTTGAAAAGCTAAAGTTGATACCCTGGGGACATATCTATTTCCTAGAATTTAATTTGAATTATTTCTATGTTGTTAATTCCGTAGAACTTCTAGGTTAGCAATCAACTCCCGTTGAGCAATACAATTTTGTATGTGCAATAATTTTCAAACGATTTAGAATCCGGACGAGCTATAAATTCTAGCATACTTGTGATGCTAAAATCTACAGGAATTCATACACAAAAGTTGAGTTTGTGTTGGTTGACTTTTCGGTCATTGGATCGTCTCGATTTGCGTGCCATGGGTCCCGAATTTCTTAAAAATAAATATATTAGTTATAAATTCTAAAAATTACAAAAATTTTAGTATTAATGATTAAAATAGTATTTTAGGGTGATTTATTCAGAATTAAATAGATTATAATATAAATATATCCAACCACTTTGGAAGATATCTAATTTGTTTAATTTATGTGACGGGTAGATCGGACGATGTCTTGAGTTGCGACTTCATCCTTTTTTGGAGCAGACAAGATATCTTGCCAACTCTTGTACAGTATTATGCATGTTTACTTTTGCTCATTCTTGTTTATGTTTATTTTTTTGTACATATTTTCTGTTCTTGTATATGGTTCATTATGCTTCTTTATTGATTCCATATATGCTGCTCATCTCTACTTTTTTATCACATATTTGATATATGCTCCACTTTGTGTGTATGACTTGACGTGAAACTGTGTCCCCGTATTACTCGTACTCGACTTGGAGTTGACCTGACTTGACGTGAGTACGACTTGACCTACATCTTTTAGGAGAGGAGATTGATACTATGATTGGCTACATTGACCATACTCGGTTGAGAGTCTCTTGCATTAAACTAAAATTGAGATTTTTTATAGATTGGAGATCTTGCATTGGCTAGACTCTATAAAAATATTTAATTTATTACTAGCCATGTCTAACATCACTTTTCTCTATAACATGCTGCTATCTTAGATTATCTTAATGTATTTTCTTGTTGCCTTCCATACATGATATTACTTGTTGGCTCGTATTATTTTTGTGTATCTTGTTATGTCCCCTGAGGACCTGGATTTGTTTTCGAAATTTAGCAGACGAGTACTCGCAGATTTATGGACCGGCACTAGAGGAGGGTACCAATAGTTGATGGCCCTACAAATGCTTACTTTACTTTCTAGCATGAAGTTAGTTTTATTTTCTTATCTTTCATATCATAGTTTGGTAGTGGATTTGTCTCCACCCAACTATTAGTTCTTCTCGACTATTTTATACTTGGTTCATTGTCATATTTGGTTATTTATTTCTATTTGATTTTTTGGATGAGATTAGTATTGCCTGTGACTTGTGACATTATATGTCACTTGTGAATTATTATTCATAATACATCGTACATATGTGTTATGGTTTTCATAGATTAGAGTTTTCATATACATACAGCTGGAATGCTCACGTATTCCTAGTCTTACGTATTTTGGGACTGTGATGTGACACTCCATGACTGACCAAGTTTATGCGTGCTGTGGCACTTACAAGACAAGTTTATATACAAGTTTATGTTACAAGACAAGTTTATGTTTATAAAATAAGTTTAAGAACATAAGTTTAAGTTTATGCTTACAAGTTTAAATTTATGTTTATGACCTAGTACAAGTTATGTTGTTGTGATGTTATTGTGCATTTAAGTTTACTCGACAAGCGTACCCTGTTGTGCCCCGCTCCGCGTAGGCACTATGTACAAGTGATCGCTTTGCTGGCTCGAGCGGAAGCCTTCTCGAAGAGTTTTTGATCAAAACACGAGACGATTGATCTAGGTGAGTGGGCAGAAACTTTATTCTCTGATTCTTGCATGCCTTAATAATGAATCTGAGTTTTGAAATGCTTATTTGCTTAATAAGATAAAGTTTGCATGAATGATAGAACGAGAACCTGCCTGCTTAAAAGAGATAGAACCATTGCCATGCTAAGTATAGGAAAAAAATGTGCATGCTAGTTACATTGACACAGCTATCAAACGAACCTTGCCATGCTAGAGAAAGAAAGGGTAGAACTGCATGCTAACTTGAAGAGGTGAATCGACCCGTGACATGCACGCTTATATTAAAAGATCGTTCATATATTTTCTTTTCATCGTGTATATAATTGCTTGTCTTGGATGATAAAGCTTTGATGGAATGTATGCTTATTTTTTTATAAAAGTAAATGCTTGTCCTGTTTGTGCAGAAACTAGTATCCCACCCTGATGTTCCGGTCCTACGGGATCTAGGGGGGTACGACTATTAGATATGAGATGGATTGAATGCGTGTCTTGTCACGTTGTGTTATAAGTGTGAATGTGCTTGTTATCGAGGAGCTTGCAGGGGATGGAGGCTAAACGATAAGTTAGGAGACTAATAGTGCGCCCTGAGCTTGGGGTGTGGCTATTAGAATGGTGGATAGAGATTGATGGGGTGAGACTAATAGTGCGACCTGATGTTCCGATCCTACGGGATCCAGGAGAACGTGGCTATTAGATGGGAGGCAGTGCTTCTGTTTGGAAGAGTTGAGTCTGTGTTAGAGAAGTTAGCTGGTTCATGGAGATAGCTGCATTCAGGTAGTTAGAGCGCATGCTAGGCTAGCCTTCTTGCATACCTAACTGTTTGATGCAGAGACGGACAGAAAAAGAGAACCTTGGTTATATATGCACATTTTGGTAACTTGTATGTCTGCTGCAGGGATAACCGTTCAGCAAGGGGGTAAGAACACAATGAATATATGTATATAAGCCTTCTTGTTGATGAACATGTGCATCTTAGAATTTATCTAATAGTATTTCATGCATTTGCATTGGTCGGATAATGGCTATTAGTGAAGAGCTGAACCTTGAGTCACAGCTGCTAATTGCGTCAGATAAAAGAGTCATTGGTTAGCTGGTTTACCGCTACTGATCCTAAGTTTCTCGGGGACCGAATTTTGATAGATAGTTCTTGCTTGTGTGCTTAATTGATAGATAGACCACTAAATGCTGATTTGTCCCTAGAATCTTGAGTATAGCTCACGAGACACGCTGCGCACAGTCTGATTAGTAAATCATGCTTGAACTGTTTGTCTCGATTGCTTGGTTGTATTGAACTGATATCTGATTTCAAAAGATGTTTCCAAAAGAAGTAATATGATTTTGTTCCTGTACTGCATGTAACGAATATAGGTAAAATTAGAAAGATCAATAGTAATGTAATATTTTGCCACATGATTACTTAGTGTTGGTTTTAGTGAATGTTGCTTCTGTTCATTGATTTTATACTCACCAGTACTTTCTCCAAAGTGCTGACCCACCAACAGTTTGCTTCTTCACAGGTGCTGGATCGTCCGAGGAAGCGATAGCCGTACCTCATCCACAGGACCCAAAAATCTGGTTTTGATGCCTTGAGCCGTATCGATTGCTTTGAGCTACTTTTGTATAGAGGGACATAATGTATGGAGCGATGCCATTGCTTTCAGAGAACCTCGTGCCTTATGATTTGTCCCGTTTATTCAGATAGATTATTATTTGCAATATTGTCCCTCTATTGCATACTCGATCGATTCGGTGATAGCCACAACTTTAACGATGTTGCCTTGTGCATGCGCAATCCCAGGCTCGCACGACATCATGTCCTGATGGAAAAGATCGTCCCGCGGGAGCGCTGGTGTGGTGATTCGCGCCCCGCGGGGACGGTCGGTTCCTGCGGGAGATCGGGGCATGACATACCCTTGGCCATCCTGGTTGACTGCAGTGCCGGTGGTAGAGATATTCTTCAAAGCATGCATCTGTTAGTAACTAGGTTTGTGATAACCCTAGTTAGTTAATTATAGCAAGTCGTAGGCATGTTTGGCCGTGCAATGAATGCTTGTCTATTCATTAAGCTCGTCCATTTAATTCATTCTTTCAGCGTGTGGTTAGGGTGCTAAGTTCTGCTCGGGTGAAGGTCTGCAATCCCGGTCCTTATTTGGTTTAAGGGTTGTGGTCCTGATCCAGAGTAGTTCCTATGCTCTCTTGCCGCTCGTCGCCATACTTTCATTTATAGCACTTGTTATCTTTTCTTCCAGTTATCTTTTTGAGACAAGTACATTGGTACCGTACAAGTCTCGATCCTCATTTATTTTCTCTCTTTTCTGCTGTATGTTGTGATGTGTTTGGTCTATCAACTTGAGCTCCTTTGTGGTACTTGTTGCTTAGGTTTCTTACCCCACTGGTTTTGTATGGCCAGATTATCCCGAGAAGAACCAGGTCTATCGCACTTCCAGAAAGATGGCTCGCACTCGTAGGACTGCGGCAGAAGCTCGTGAGTGGGTTTCCTTCCTCCACCCCTCGTAGTGTTATTTTATTTTATAGTATTTTAGCAAGAGACAGTGTTAGCCCCTTATTTTGAGATCACTTCTCTGACTTCGGTCAACATGATGTTTATATTAGACCATTATTGGTATATTTGATCATGTATAATTATACGCTGCTAGTGCAGCATTTTGTATTTACTAGCTTCATGATCATATGTGGTATATGATTTGGGACGCCTTTTTTTACTTTCATATATGATATACTCTTGTACTTGTGTTAATGGATTGATATACTAGGATTTGTCGGCCTTATGACTGACGTCATAACATGTTAGAGTCCGCCCATATGCCTTCTTGACAATCTTAGCACATTTGTAACCCCCTGATTTTTCAAAAAAAAATTAATTTGGATTTTTAGCAATTTTCTGGAATTTTTTGGGAATTTTTGATAATTAAAACTAAGATATTTTATGATTAAAAGATTTTTAAATAATGTTAATTAATATTAAAATATTATGAAAATAATATTTTATGGTGTAAAATGAAAAACTGGACATAGGATAATTTTCCGAAAATTTATTGGACCCCGGAAGCATTTTTAAAGCCCTAAAAATTATTTTAAAATAAACCGAATTAAACCCTGAAATAAATCGGGTTTATTTGAAATAAACCAAACCAACCCAAACCCGGTTCAGTTGAACCGAACCCAGCCTTATTGGGTCGGGTCGGATCTAAACCCGACCCGCAACCCGCAGACCCGAACCCGCATTTAAACAATAATGGGTCGGGCCGGATTCATGTGAACCCGACCCGCGGACCCAGACCCGAACCCGAAACCTAATCCTAATCTGAACCCTAGTCGGACTACTGTTCCAACCACCCTATAAATCCCCCCGCCGGCCGAAACCCTAACCCTAGCTCAGCCCCGCTTCGCCTATCTCCTCCCCGACGAGCCGCCTTCACCTCGTCACCTGACCCCGACCAGTCCTCAGCCCTCGTCCCCGACGAACTTCCCTGCCCTAACCGCCCTATCCGCCTACCGCCACCCTCCGCCACGACCTCCGCCACGTCTGCCCGTGCCCGCATCCTCCGGCCCTGCACCCCGCGACCTCCGCCACGTCGCCGCCTCACCCGGCCACCCCCGCTTCCCCCTTCAGCCTATAAAAACCCCTCAAACCCCTCGACTCCGGCCATCTCCTCCCCACCAGAACCCTAGATCCCCCGGCCATCCTTCGGCGCCGTGACCTCCACCTACTCCTCCTCCTTCTTTCCCGCACGGCCCTGCCCTCCTCCGTCCCAGCGCCTCGCCGGAGACCCGTGCCCCATGTCCTCCTCACTGCCCTCCTCCGTCCCAGCGCCTCGCCGGAGACCCGATCCGCCGTGCAGCGCTGACACAACCGCCCGCCTTGCCGCCCAGCCCCTCGTCGAGCCGCCCCGGCCAGCAGCAACTCTCCGGCAAACCCAAACCCTAGCTACTGTGGACACAGCACTGGGTTGTGTCGTGTCAAATTTGACACGCGGACACGCGATTCGCAGTTTTTGGAGCCCTGTTCAGGTATCCCGTTCTCTCTGCTCGTTGACCCATTTTCATTTTCGTCAGTTGTGACGCGTAGACTGTGTGACCCTCTCGGTACCCGTGCAACCCGCTCGGTGCATCGCGTCCTGTGGCGATCGCGAACCGCGATCCAAAAAAAAGAAAAATAATGTCCTAATTCACCCTGGAACTGAGTACGCCCCGCCAAACGGGATGACTTGGTCGCACGCGGTATTTACCGAAATGTGCGCGCCATCGATACGGACGTGTAGGATTTTACAGAAGTTGATTTGGATGTGCGTGCACACCAGAATCAACGCGTATCCGCCGACAACTCCCTGTATCCGCCTATTCTGGAACACGTCGTAACTTCGTGTACACACGTCGGATCGAGACAAAACTTACGCCATCGGACTCGTAGCAATACGCTGGTCCTGTGACCCAAGTTTGGTTCGATTCTGAGAACGTTGACAAAATCGTGTATCGTGGGCCCCACGACTCCACCTGACGGGCGATTTTGCGATCGGCTCATCGGAATCCAATTCTGGAAGTTTCGTTGGGTTCGCATCATCGTTCCCGACTTGTTGACACCAAGTTTGACGAATTTGGAGACCTTTGACCCTGACACATTTTTCGGTGCAAAGCGGCCCACATGTGGATCCCGCTTTGACCAGAAACTGTCATTTTTGCCCCTGTGTCCAAATTGGACTTAAGAACAGGCGTTTCTAGCTATTTGATATTTTCTGAATCTAATGGTAATGTTTATTTCAGCAACCGGAGTAGTACCTGCAAATCACACTGAGACCAGAGCTACATTTGGAGCCAGAATCCTAGGCAAGTGTACCTTGCCAAACATGCTGTTCTTGTTAGTTATTCCTTTGACTATATATATATATTTGTGCATGCTTGACCAAGGACCGTGTGACTTACTTAGCGTCCGATTAATAGTCGGGTGCCAACACCGTACGCGAAGTTGTGTAATGTCATCTAGACATGGACATCGTGACCCTTTATATTCTTGTACTTGTCTTATCAAGTACATAGACCCAGGACACTTGACACTATACATGAGACAGAATTTTTCTGAGATATTCATGGTGATTCTGTGTAGGATACAGGTTTTTTGACATAGACATTTTATTTATAGACATTATATGACTTGCTGCATTAGTTTTGATTCTGCGTGTCATGGACATGAGACGTGAGATTACATTAGGTGGGGAGAGATTTACCATACAAAAGGCTGATTATATTATATATATATTGTCATCTGGATGTGTCTGAGTTTTTGGTATAGAGCTTTGGCACCAGTTCTGGCCCTTCGAGAAAATACTGCTATGGGTTTCTCCGACACTGATCCTGTAGTAGTCTCAGCCCGAGTATGACTAAAACTCTTACTTGCATATCATTTAGCTGGTTATATATTTACCCTATTGTTCCATTTATTGTTGCACTGTATTTATTTTGGCATGAGCTTTCTTGTACCTTGCTATGTCCCCTGAGGACCTGGATCCGGATTATGTCCCCAGGATTAGCAGATGAGATATATCCCGAGGTTTACGGAGCAGGAGCATTATTAGAAGCAGGCACTAGAGCAGTACCAGATCCAGTAGACGCGTGATCACCGAGGGTATCTTCTGAGTATATACTGTTTCCATACTCAGTATTTGATGTGATTATCTTTATTCTTGTATCTTGACAGATGTATCATACTCATTATCGGGTTATTTTCCCGAGTTTATATTTTATTGAGATTAATCTTGCTTTATGATTCTGATATTGTTGTATTCATTTCTGTGGATGAGATTAGTATATCTATACCCTTATTGTTGTATTACAGCTTAAGTACGCCCCGATGGATCCATTAAATTGGGTTTGTCCATCGGTGTGTGCTGCTGGCCATTGCCACGTGTCCGGTCCCTCGGTATTTTGGACTGGGACGTGACAACATTGCGGCTTACTTCATTATTCTACAAGGTGTGGTTGGCCATGTCAGTCATTGTATTTATTCAGTATTCTGGGAGCGGGGCGAGATGTGACAATTTTGATCTCTAAATATGAACAGTCAAAAGACACTACTAGAAAAAGCGGGATTAGCGACGCATTTTAGCGACTCCATATAAAAACGTCACTAAATTAGCGACTCCATAAAAAACGTCACTAGACGTCGCTAACTGGCGACATTTAGCAACGTTTAGCGACTTTATTAAGATTTAAAAAGATTAGTCGCTATAAGTTCGATTAAGGTCGCTAAATGTAATATGTATAATTTAATGACGTTTAGCGTCGTAATTAGCGACGTATATATTAAAAATATTTAGCAACGTATTTAGACGTATTTGACGTCGCTAAATTTTTATTTAGCGACATTTTTATTTGACGTTGCTAAACGTCGCTAAATTTTGGTTAATTAGGGCTTAGTTTTCTTTTCTCCCATCTGCGAAAATTTCGAAAGTTTTTAAAACCTTTCGATTTCCCCCACCCCCCTCTCCGGCGACCGGCTCTCCACGGCTGCGGCTACTCCAGCATCCCCCTCCTCCTTCTCGAGCTCTAGGTAAACCCTAACTCTCTCTCTCACACACACACACATGTGACACTGACACAACACAAACTTGACAGACATGACACACACACACAGACACGACACACACAGACACTGACAGACACACACGACACACACACACAGACACACACACACACAGACACTGACAGACACACACGACACCTAGGGTTATGGTTAGGTTTTTTGACCTGGGGTTAGGGTTAGGGTTAGGTTTAGGGTTTTTGATCAGGGGTTAGGGTTAGGGTTAGGGTTAGGTTTTTTGACCTGGGGTTAGGATTAGGGTTAGGGTTAGGTATTAGTGAGTGTATCCTTATACTCGAGTTTTAAAAAGTATGGATGTAATTGTTAGAAATGAGAGGAGGAGGGTAGTCAGTTGGCAGCAGGTTATGTATCTAGAAATATTAGCTAGGTGATATGTATAATTTCGATGTTGGTATCAATTAGGAATCATGGTATACAATAGAATATGTATTCCAGAATGTATCTATATACCAGGGAGTGTGTGAATGTCGATAGATGATGCATCTAGTACAGGGATCTGAGTTAGTTGTGTAGTGTAGAGCTTGTGGGCATGCTCGAGCAGCTGGATTAGTGTTCCAGTCTGTTCAGTCAATGAGGTTCTTTACTGCACTGCATAACAATGGGTATTGTGTGAAGGATGATTGATTGTATGTGTATTGGATGGACTTTCGGATAATTTCAGTGGGGTAACGACAACTGGGATGTCTTGCACTGTGGCAGCGACTAATAGCTGCAAGCAGTGAGCTGCAAGTACAACAGAGGATAGCAATGGTCTTGACAGCAAGTGACTTGGTTGTAGTAACAAGAGTTGGGCAACAATGGTAGCACTGATGTGGAGGGGTAGTATGTGTATAATTCTAAGGTATTGAGGGTTGATTTGATATGTGTCTGAGAGGGCACTGCAAATGTGAGTGCAGGTGTCCATGTGTTGTGTGAGTTCAGGTGTATGCAAGTGAATGAGGATAGTACTAGAGAGGTAAGTAACAGTTAAGTATTAAGTACCAAGGTAGATAGGTAATTGGTTAAGATAGGTTAGATAGTAAGATATTGGTTAAGAGAAGTTGGTATTAGTTACTTACTTGCAAATGACGTTACAAGTATCAATTGGGGAGATATCAGTTAGAATAGCAATGTGGAGTAGTGTTATCAGTTGGGTAGTGCAAGAGTTAGTATGGGTTAGGACACTAAGTAAATAGCTAAGATTGGTTAGTAATTGATATAAGTTATGATATATATATATATATATATATATATATATATATATATATATATATATATATATATATATATATATATATATATATAGATAGATAGATAGATAGATAGATATTATGGTATCATTATTATACTGCAACAAACAGCTAATTCTTTGTGAGTCATCTAATTCTTCCATTCCGCATTATTAAGGATATGTGTTAAGTAATATCTGTTATCAATTATATTCTTTGTTTTCATCTATCTTACCAAATGTCACCCAAGAGAGCGACACCTCCTACTGTTAAGGAGGAAGTGATGCCTCCTACTGTTAAGGAGGAAGAGATATCACCTGCTGTATCTCAGACGGGGAGTTTCAGTCACCCAGCACCTATAGCGGCTGTATCTCAGATGAGGAGTTCCAGTCACCCAGCACCCATAGCAGAGATTGATAACATAAACGTTGTTTATGCGCAGTATTTGAGGGACTGGTGTCTGCCCCAGCGTATTGGATATCCTCGAGATTGATACTGTGATGTTTCATATACTTATATATTATGCATTTTGTGTGACTGTGATACTGTGATACTTATATATTATGCATTTTGTGACGCTGTTTATGCCTATTTTGTGTAACTGTGATACTGTGATACTTATATATATTATGTATTGTGTGACTGTGATATTTGTGTGTATTAATTGTATGATTGTGATACTTTTATTCATATTAAATGTTGTTAATCCGGTGTTGAGTGTTCCACCGAAGGGGTCGGCGAACCCAGAGAATTCAACGGAGGGTTGCTCCGGGTATATTTTTAATTAGAAATTTATAAATTGCAGGAATAATAGTTTGGAACAATTCAGTTTTTTTAATTTTTTTTGTAAAATTAGCGACGTATTTAGCGACGTCTAGCGACGTTTTTCTACGTCGCTAAACAAGTCGCTACTTAGCGACGTCAATAGCCGTCGCTAATGAAATCGCTAAACGTCGCTAAATACGTCGATGTACGTCACAAATTGCTGACATGGCAGTACTGTCAGGTCATTAAAGACGTCGTTGTTACGTCGCTATATAAGTCGCTAATTAGCGACGTTTAGCGACATTTAATTACGTCGCTAATTAGTGACGCTGAGTCGCTAAACGTCGCTAAGTTAGCGACACTTCTAAGTCGCTAAAAAACGTCGGTATAGCGACGTTTAATGACGTTTCTCCTTTCAGCGACGTGATTATTACCGACCTCTTTAAAACGTCGCTAAACGTGTTTAGCGACATTTTTTTGTCATTTAGCGACGTTTTTGGGCGTCGCTAATTTGACTTTTTCTGGTAGTGAGACAATCCAAAGACTGCTATTAGAGGGAACATATGGAAATGCTTAAGTGCGAAAATCCTGATCCCTTCTCATATATATATATATATATATATATATATATATATATATATATATATATATATATATATATCTTGAAAACGGTTTAAAATTGAGCCGTTTAAACCGTACGTAAATACTCTAATAACTTTTTTTAAAGTTACTAATTATTTAGCTACCTAATATTATTTATTTATAACTAAACTATTCTAACTCAAGTGGTTAAGGTGAGAGGTACTTTTTTTGGTTACTTGAGTTCGATTTCTAGAAACGACAATATTTATAATAAATTTTATATTTAAATTTATTGTTAGATTACTAGTGTTTGGAAAGCCAAATGCATATTTTAGTGTCGATGAATGCTTGGATGATAATGCAGTTTAGTGTTCTTTTTTAAGGTTTACTACTTTTGAAGTTGCTAGAACTGGAAAATCATGGAGAAGCTGGAGCACTTGTTGCTTGAACTTGTAAGATCCCTAGAGATTTTGAGCTTGATCAATGAAGGATGTTCATCTCAGCATGAAGGGTATCGAGTTACTGAGTTGAGACACTGATCAATGTTTTTTTTTCCGTTCGATTCTAAAGATAGCGAGCACGATCAACTTGTTCGATGAATATAAAATTTCAAATTTTAGATATTAACACCTTCAAAAATATAATATAATTTGCTCCTATAAAATATATAATCCTTCCCACTCCTCCTCTCCCCTATTTTTTTTTTTTTTTTTTTTTTTTTTAGTCAAGCTCCGCCACAGGCTATCGAGTTACTGAGTCCACACCCAGATCCATCCTCTCTTTTTTTTTTCCTGTAGGTTGGAGTGGGATGATCTTGGCATGTGTGCACTCACACTGCTGGTCATTAATCTCATAATATCTGTATGAACCTAGGAAAACTTTATGATATCATTAGCCTAATGAATCGCATTTACCATGTGTGACATTTTTATATTACTCCACTGAATGAATGCTTAAGAGAAACATGTAGGGTTGGGTTAGCCACAATGGTGTCTTCTTAAAGGATGTACTGATTGATAATATACAAATTTTAGTGTTCCCTGCATCATGTTTGATGCAATCCTCTTTCCATGCCTTTTTATAGGAGTTCAAATATCTTTTCTGAAACCTGTTTTCTACAGCTGAAAGACTTGTATATTCACTATCCAGAAATGGTTCCCCACCATTTGAAGGTTCACTTTCCCACCCTATGGATTCATATTTCTTTTCCAAATTTTTTTGGCTTTTCCAAACATCAGAATTTTTTATTTATGGTAATGGCTGTTTTTCAAAAAAAAGAAAAGAACAAAGAATTGATTTCCTTTTCTTTTCTTTTCATAAACCAAACGAGGTCTAAAAGTTAGCGGAAATAAGACTTGGACACGATCGAATTGGACTACTAGCATGTTTGTTGACTAATTCAGTAGGGTTTAGAGTAACAACGAAAAAGATTTCAAAGGTGTCTAGAAGAAAATTTCTAAATCCGACTGAACACCAATATATATATATATATATATATATATATTGTATACATTACATCAAATTTCAACTTAGATATGTCGGAAGAATGTTAGTTTTTGGAGGATATAATATAGAATGATAGTTTTGGGAGGATATAATAGACTATCAATTCTGACACATGTGGACTCTACATAGAAATATTCCTTTGATGTTTCCAATTTTGTTGGTGTGTAAGTGAATTGAGAATGAGTTTTCCAGTGGGCTAAGATTCTTCATTTTTCAATCCCAAAGTTTAGAAAGGGTCTGTGCGTGGGACAAGACTCCTTAAGGCTGACTATAAGTTGGGACGTCCTACTACATATAAAAGTATTTAAAAAATTTACGAAAAATTTTAATCAGAACATCATAATATAAAAAATTTCCAAAAAAAACATAAAATTTTTAAAATTTATCAGCAGAGCATCAAAACGTCCTTTTCGTCAGTAATCCGTTAACTACCGTTAACGGAAGGAAAAAAAAAATTATACAAGAAAAACGCCATTTGGAAGGACGTTTTTTTCTAGAAAAAACGCTCTTCCTAGGAGCATTTTTTCACTCTCTCTCCTATCCTCTCTCCTCTCCGCGCTCTCCTCTCTCCTCCTCTCCCGCTCCCCTCTCTCTCTCTCTCTCTCTCTCTCTCTCTCTTCTCCTGTCCTCTCTCCTCTCCGCTCTCCTCCTCTCCCGCTCCCCTCCCCTCCCCTCTCTCTCTCTCTCTCTCTCTCTCTCTCTCTCTCTCCTCTCCTCTAGGTAAAGTAATATATATATATATATATATATATATATATATATATATATATATATATATATATATATATATATATATATATATACTCTGATTTTTTTACTTTTTTGTGAGACGAGTTTAACATCCAAAATAAAATATTTTATCATTGAACCCAAAATAAAAATCTACCGTACGAATATTACGTCTGCCGTCGATCAGACTTCGAACGGCCATAACTATTTGTTTTCAAATCGTTTTTCGTCACACAATAGGTCGATTTGTATGTTTTCGACGAGAGTAACACAATTCGTGTAGAGAGAATTTTCATCCGAAGTAAGACGTACATATTACAGATAAAAATATAAAATATAAAACTTTAAAGTATCATAACTTTTGACTGGGAGATCGAAACAAGGTCCAGTTTGTGCCAAAATGATCGTATAGAAAAGTACTTCGGGATAAACCGTTTCACCGTTTGACGGACTTCCCAAATTTTTAGAATCGCAAAAAAACGATGTTTCGACCTCCAAATTTTAATTTTGGTATTTTTTTTTTACAAAATATTTACTGTACCAATAATAAATTTACTGTTAATAAAATCTTGGGAAATTTAAAATAACAGAATACTTTAAAAAAATTTAAGGATAAAAATTTGGGATATTTTAAAATTTTGATACATATCGACAACTGAGTTAATTTATTTTATTTTATTTTTTATTTTAAAATTTCGATACAGTAAATTTTCTGTTAATTTATTTTAATTTTATTTCGTTAAAATATATTTTCTTAAATAAAACAGGAGCGGAGAGGAGGGGAGGGGAGAGAGAGAGAGGAGAGGAGAGGAGAGGAGAGGAGAAGAGAGAGAGAGAGAGAGAGAGAGAGAGAGAGAGAGAGGAGCGGGAGAGAAGAGCGGAGAGGGGAGAGAGAGAGAGAGAGAGAGGGGGGAGCGGAGAGAGAAGAGCGGAGAGGGAGAGGGAGAGAGGAGAGAGGAGCGGGGAGCGGGAGAGAAGAGGGAAGAGAGAGAGCAGTCTGAAAAAAATAAAAATAAAAATTTAATGAAAAACGTCCTTCTTAAGGACGTTTTTCATTAAATATTATTATTTACAGAGAGAAGGGAGAGAGGATTAAAAAAATAAAATAAAATTATAAAACGTCCTTGTGAAGGGCGTTTTACCTTAATTTAATTTTTTTTTCCGTCGTCAGTGAGAGTGTGAGAGAAATAGGAGAGAGGAGAGAGGTTTAAAATATTAATAAAAATTATAAAACGTCCTTACAATGGACGTTTTATGTATATATAAAAAAAATTTATTTTTTTTCTCCGTTACGGAGTTAACAATATTTGACGGAAAACTCAAAACGTCCTTTGTAAGGACGTTTTGATGCTTTCACCAAAAATTTTGGAACTTTCATGCTTTTATTACAAATTTATTAAAATATTATGCTCTCGGTGAAAATTTCCGAAAAATTTAACTTCAATAGCAAAAAAATATAGTAATTAAAACTCAAACAAAAATTAACAAAAAAGAGCCGTGCATACATAGAGCCGCCGCCCGTGGAGTAAACCGCGTTTTATTAACATAAACAACTCTCTTAACACTTTGAATGTCACACTGGAAAGCATGATGACCGGTCCTACTGATGGTTGGGTTGGATCTTTGTAACATATTCAACCCTCTTCTGGTTCTTCTCCATTCTCAACTCTTCCCGCTTGCTAACTAAACTAATGCTCGAGCACACCATTTCGAGTTACAGAGTAGTGATGACTCAAAAGGAGTTTAGTCAAATTCCGAAAATATTCCCACATACTTCTGAAGTCAGCTTTCATTAGGAAATTTCAAGCAATCCAGATAAGCTGGTCATTTGAATAATATACGTTGTTGGTACTATTGGGGTTCATTTCAAAGGGCCGTGTTTGAAAAATCTAAACCTCATGATAATTAATCGATCACACACCTACTCCTTCTCGAAGATTTTCTTTGCACTTACAGTCATGTTAGCTATTCTATCACCAAATTGGTCGAAATGAGACAAACGTAGAGCAATGTATAGTCAGCTTTTAAGTCAGTAGTTTATAGCTGTTGAATGTTTGTGCATACTCTTAGCAATTGAGTTTCATCATTAAGTCGTTGATATTGATGTTCTTGTACTATATATAGGCTATAGCGCAATTTTTTTTTTCTTTTTTTTTTCTATTTGAGTGTTTATCTACCAAGACTCTGAGGCACAGTACTAAATAATGCATTTGTTTAATTGCTAGTTAAGAACGTAGTCTGATTTTTTTTTTTTTTTTTCCTTTTATTATTTGAATCTAATGTGCATCTTTAATACATTTTCTCACTAATTCCTGTTACTCTAACAATGTCAACGTGTGTATCTTTATTTGGCATACTTCTGAGTTTTCCTTGGTGTTTATTTTATGAGTCGATGAGATCTCAAATTTCCATTGCAATAAAAATGAGTTTGAGGTATAGAGACTTGCATACCTTCAATGATGGAACCATAAATTCGAACTTAGATGGACTGAAATGGGTTGGAGTGGACTGGAATGTAAATCGACTCATACGAAAAAAATTAAAAAAACAAAACATATAAAAAAAAAAACAATTATATTTTGGGGTTTCCACCCCAGCCCAAGGGTCCTTGCATACCTTATATGCTGGGTAACCTTCATTCTCAGTAAACATTTATAGATAAGTTCAAAGATTTCTCTCCATATCGACAAACTATTCACAACTAGAATACTTAGTGCTAAAGCTAAGCCACTGGCGGTCCAAGCATATTGAAACTCGTTATATCACTAGATACAGATCGTGGTAGAGGTAAAGAACGTGATACTTGAGAAGATTCATACAGAGAATAATGGAGGAAATATGTTCACGAAAGTTTTGTCGAGGGATTTGAGTACTGCATAAGGATCATGGAAATGGCGAGCTCCTCTACCTAGTTGGGAAGGGAAGATATGTTGATGTTGGATAAGATTTTCAATATATGTGGAGAACATTCCGAAATACGACTGGTGTCATCTGTATGTCGGAGAAGTTTGGAAAGTCGAAGTCGACAAAGGTGGCGCATTTGAGTGTGTCAGACAATCATTGGAAAAGCGGTATCAAGGTCAGCGGTATACCGCCGGTATATCGATGTCGGTGTATCACCAGTATACCAATCTGACAGACTTTTATTCCAAAACTATTCTAACACGAAGTGAGCATTTTTTGGAATAACATTGATATACCGGTGTCGGAATTGAAGGCCAAACTTGGATATTTTTATAACACCATTGAATCGTGATCAATGGTCCATATCTTTTCGAAATTATGATACTTTAAATAAGTGTTTTCTAACCCTAATCTATGTAGATTACTATCAAAGGAGGGTTTTTTTCTCAAGAGCTGCAATTTTCAAAAGAGATGAAAAGAGATTCGAAGTTTCATAGATTGATTGGAAAAGAGATTGCTTTCGAGTAGTTATTTATTAATGGTTCTTCCTTGTAATCTCGTCTTCGGTAATTCTTTACTCATTGTAATATATTTTCATCTAGTTGAAGTATTGCAGTGATTCGTGTAGATCGATGGGGAAGTTTTTAAAAGGATCGATGTACTTTTCTTTATTCCATTAGTGGAGGCTTTTTCAGATTGGACTCATATTCTTTTCTAAATTTTTTCGTTAGATTTTTCATATAAATATTATTGTGTTTGCGTTGTGCTTTTATTGTAAATTGACGTGATCAATTTGTGCATTTTTCTTTGTTCCTCAGAAGATCCTATCAAATTGGAAAAAGGGTTTTTGCGTTTCATTTCCAACAGCTTTTAATGTTCTAACTAGCAATATAACAACAATGGGACTGAAGATGACTAACTACATTCACCACAAGAATTTGTTGTATAAAATATATCCCGTCTGCTGTTGCTCACTACCAGAAAAAGTCAAATTAGCGACGTCTAAAAACGTCGCTAAATAACCAAAAATCGTCGCTAATTAGGTTTAGCGACGTAATTAGCGACGTTTCAAAGCAGTCGAAAAATACCAAGTCGCTAAAACAAAAAACGTCGCTAAACGTCGCTATGCCGACGTTTTTTAGCGACTTTAATGTGTCGCTAAATTTAGCGACGTTTTGCGACGCCAAGTCACTAAAAAGCGACGTTTAGAAAAGTCGCTAAACGTCGCTGATTAGCGACATCTATCGCGACGTTACACCGACGTCTTTAATGACCTGGCTATACTGCCATGTCAGCAATTGGCGACGTTTAGCGACGTAATTAGCGACGCCATTAGCGACGTTTTACTGCGTCGCTAAGTAGCGACGTAATTAGCGACGTAAATTAACGTCGCTAAACGTCGCTAATAACGTCGCTAATTTTTAAAAAAAATAATGTGGAGAAGCAAACATTGGTGATTTCCTGCAGTTTTACATCATCTTCATCATACACACCAACATGATTCAATCTAGTTAACTATATAATCCAATTAAATTAAAGACCACAAGAAGTATCAATCCAATTAAATGTGGATAACTATATAATCCAATTAAATTAACTAAAAAATTAAAGACCACAAGAAGCATCATACATCATGTCTATTGTTGAAGTATCAATAATTCATAAATAATAATAAAAATAACTATACTACTACGGATCTGCAGGAGGCTGACCAGCGGCGCGCTTGAAGGATAACAACTCCTCATACCCGTCCCGTGGAATCGACACCGATGTCGATGGAGAAGGCAGTGACGTCGGTGGAGGCCGTGCCCGCTCCAAGTATGCGAGTCGCTGGTTGTAAGAATCCAGGGTAGATAACAGCCTCGTACTGCTATCACCCATTGAATCCTGCATCCTCGTCAGGTTCTCGCCCATCGATAGTTGTGACGCATGCATCCTCGTCAGCTTCTCGCCCATCGATAGGTGTGACGCCTGCAGCTCCATGATGTTGCGATCATTGGAGGCTCTAATATCATTTGTCAATTCTCGTAGCTCCGTCATGCTGCGGTCGAGCATATCCAATCGTGCGATGAGCATCGGATCGTCCGCCTGCGGCTGGGACCGGGACTGGTCCTCCATACTTTGGAGCAAGTCGTCACGGAGAGACGCAATCTGACGGTCAACGGCCTCCTGGACGGCCTCCTGGACTCTGGCCGACGACTGCGAGGGCTGCGACTGCGAGGGGTGTGTGGAATGCACAGCTGTCGGGGAGGCCCTAGATGACTGCGTCGCAACCAGGGCGCCATAGGAGCCCGTACCGTAGTACGTACCCCTCTGGAGACCACCAGCTGCGGTCACCCACAGGTCGTCCGCCGACGGAGATGGACCGGGCTGCGACGAAGCACCAGCCTCTCCAGGTGTAGGTGCACTAACAGTCGCCCGCTCACGAAGCCTAAGATACTCGGCCTAGAAAAGGTTTGGAAACTCAATAATTGCCTAAGTTATATTAAAATAAACACAAAGTAAAGTAATACTTACATAGGTCTGTGAGGCCCTCTCATCAATGAGATTTTCGTCCTTGCGATGGGTGGCCAAGAAGACGGTCACCATGTTTGCATCCTCACCCCTCTGTACCTGTTAAAAATATATTTTTTATTACTAAACTTAAATATTTTTTCCAAGTACCATTTTATGGTACTTATATTAAAATAATATATTTTAAAAGAAAAAATATACCAAACGACGAAAATGTTTCGTCATCGGAATCGAGCCACCACACCACTTGGCAGCATTCTGCCTAGCCGCCTTGGCCTTCTTAGACCTTTCCTTGTAGCTCGGATCGTCGAATCTAGCCCTCATCGCAGTCCACTGCTCAGGCGTGATCCAACCTTGGATCGGTTTTCCAGCACGATCACGAGCCTTCTAGTCATCCAGAGCATCTCGGATAAGCTTGGCGACAACGGTAGGAAAGAGCCGCTCGATCAACTCGGCCCGGTGCGGAGGATAAAAATACGTTTGCTACAATAAATAATTCATTAAGTTAGCATCACGAATATGCATAAATTAGAAGATTTATTTAATATACTTTTACCTGGAAGTGCGCAAACCAGAACGCCTTCCTCTCCTCCGGAGCCTCAGAGTAGTTGATCCAAGGGCCACCGTAGTTGTTCCTCAAAAATTGGCCCAGGCGTCTCTGAACCGACGATGGACGATATCTATACAGAAATAATAATTTAGATTACTGAAAAAGTTAATATACGATGAATAAAGAGAAACACAAATATATACTAAACCATCTAATTGACTTACTTTGTACCGTCGGTCCAAATCTCTGTCCTCGTCTCCTCCGGTGGTGCGCATGGAGGATCTTGCTGATGCTGGGACAACGTCGGCACGACCTCCTCTACATGCTCATCTGTCTCCATGGTTCCGTCAGCAGGAGGAACGCTGGACGAGGGAGTACTATCACGCCTGGAACTACTCATCCCAGGAGTGATGCCACGCAATGTCGTCGCAGTCGGAGATGTGACTGATCGATATACTGGAGTACTGGGCGACGATGATCCGGTACCAACAGTAGGCAGTACCGGAGTGGCACTCTGTCTACCTCGGGACCTGCCGAATCCTCCGCGTCGTTCTGTCATATCTGATAACAACATATGATGAATATAGAGAAACACAAATATATACTACATTCTACAGTCGAAATGTGATACATATCTCAAAGCATTATACAGTCAAAATATAATACATATATTCGTTAATGTCAACATCTACTTCTACATGCAATATTTACAGTCCAAATACAGTTACATTCTACATGAAATATTTTATATTTTCAATCATCTTCAGAAAATTCATCTTGTTCGCCTTCCTCGTCCTGCTCTTCCTCTTCCTCGTCTTCACTTTCATCTACTTCGTCGTCCTCTTCGGATAATTCTACATCTTCTACATTATTACTCGTGTAATGAGTAACTTCCGTTGAGTCCACATCTATAATATTTGTTACAAGAGGTAGATCGTCCTCCTGATAAGCTATTTCGTCAATGTCAAAGGTATTTCTAGCTTTAGTCTTGCATACTGCCCACCAATCCGACCTCGCTGTCCCCCGTCTAGGATAAGTTGTGAAGTACACGAGCTGAGCCTGACTTGATAGGACAAATGGTTCGTAGCCTTGATATCTACGCTTGTAGTTTATATCCACAAGGCCATGCTTGTCAATTTTCCAACCTTGATCTTGAATCGGATCGAACCATTCACACCTGAATAGCACGATATTAGCAGGTTCTGGGCCATAATTATATGTCAACTCCACAATCTCTCGTAAGATGCCAAAAAAATTATTGCCCGGATTGACGTCTTTGTAGTTTGTAGATTTGATACACAAACCACTGTTTTTCGTGGAATCAAGATCCAGAAAGCTGTCTCTGATAGGAACATTTGTTGACTTGAACCTGAACCCATTCACACAGAAACTTTGCCATATTTTTACGGCAGTAATTGGTCCCTTGGCTAGAGTCCTAATAGATTCAGTCTCGGGTGATATTAGACGATCGACCTAAATACCAAAGTAGCGATAGTAAGTTATTTGTTTTGCAAGTGCAGAAATAAAAAGTAATTACCAAGCATCTTACATATGCGCTCAACCAAGAAGAAAAATGGCATCTCATATCTTGTTCTACTTCTTCGTCTGTTATGTAGGGTCTAACCGACCTCAACTCATCATTATATGTGCTGAAAAACAATGAAGCAACTGCTGATTAGTAGCATAATAGTATCTTATACTATTACATTGAGATGATGTAAACGTGGACGTATTAATTACTTACCCCTCTAGCTTCTCCACTTCATCCTCGTCGCAATTGAGTAATATATACAATTGAGCAGCCCTTAGCTCATCGTCATTCAAATATCTCTTCTTCATTTTTCCCGAGGGCTTTTCGGATGCATTGAATACTTTGAGTATTGCATCATTAGATTCCTGATATGCGTCGTCGTTTCTGGGAGCTTTCGTCCTATTAGTAGCAACATGCGGTTTGAAATACGTCGAGCAAAAGTTTGTAATCTCCTCGAGAACATAAGCTTCACAAATAGAGCCTTCAACCCGTGCCTTATTTTTCACCTTTCTCTTTAGGTGATTCAGATGGCGCTCGAAGGGGTACATCCACCGATAACCGACAGGACCACCAACACGTGCCTCATAGGAAAGATGAATTGGCAAATGCTCCATAGAGTCAAAGAATCCAGGAGGAAACACCTTCTCGAGCTTACATAGTGTTATCGCAATGTCCCTCTCTTGCTTTTCTAGACGATCGACGAGCAACTTAGTACAACAAAGATCTCTGAAGAATATGCTCAGCTCTGTCAATGGGTCCCAAACGACCTGTGGTAAGAATTTCCGAAATACAATCGGAATTAACCTCTCCATGAATATGTGACAATCGTGGCTCTTCATACCTACTAGTTTATTCTCCATGAGGTCGACGCATCTTTTCAAGTTTGACACGTACCCGTCTGGAAACTTGAGACCCTGAATCCACCTACAAAGTCTACCTTTATCCTCTTTATCCAGTGAGAAAACTGACTTAGGTTGCTTTAACTTTCCATTCCCCTCCT
This sequence comes from Iris macrosiphon, assembly GCA_036927795.1. Taxonomy (NCBI): domain Eukaryota; kingdom Viridiplantae; phylum Streptophyta; class Magnoliopsida; order Asparagales; family Iridaceae; genus Iris; species Iris macrosiphon. The sequence goes on along the minus strand of JAYESA010000011.1, from coordinate 159,762,742 downwards.
CTATCAAATGCAATGCAGGACTTCTACATATGTCTTCTAAGTCCAACCTGGCCTTCGGATTATCTTTCGTCTTCCCCTTTACATCCATTACAGTATTAATTATGTTATCAAACACATTCTTCTCGATATGCATGACATCAAGGTTATGTCTGATCAGATTGGTGCTCCAATATGGCAGATCCCAGAATATACTTCTCTTCGTCCAGTTATGGGTGCGACCAAATCCGTCACACTTGTACCCCTTAGCAGGCTCTTCGATAGCACTTGGTAAATCTTTTACCTCTTCCCATATCGTGCATCCGGGCCACCTTGGCGGTGGATTGGCCTTCTCCACAACTCCCGCACGAAAAGCATTCCGATTCCTCCGGTACGGATGATCCTTCGGCAAAAATTGTCGATGACAATCGAAGAAGCACGGTTTGCCTCCGTGTTTCAAACGGAAAGCCTGAGAACGGTCCATGCAATACGGACATGAGAGACGACCATGGGTGCTCCATCCCGATAACATTCCATAGGCCGGAAAGTCGTTGATGGTCCACATAAGTGCTGCCCTCATCTGAAAATTCTGCTTCCTAGAAACATCGTACGTGTTGGCACCTACTTTCCACAGCTGATTCAACTCATCTATCAAAGGCTGTAAATACACATCGATGTTCCTCTTCGGATTGTTCGGACCCGGGATAATAACGGTTAGGAACATATACGGAGTCTTCATGCACATCCAAGGCGGTAGATTGTACGGAGTAACGATCACAGGCCAACACGAATACTGGGAGCCCGAAAGTCCGAATGGGGTAAAACCGTCAGAGCAGAGCCCCAATCTGACATTACGTGCTTCCTCGGCAAAATGTGGATACTCTCGATCAAAGTGCTTCCATGCTTCTCCATCGGATGGATGATCCAATACTCCTTCGATCTGTTTTTGCCTGTGCCAACTCATGTTTTCTGCAGTCTCCTTAACCATAAACAACCGCTGCAACCGCGGCGTCAAAGGCAAGTAGTGCATCGAATCGGTAGGCTTCCTTGCACCGACAGACTTTCCTCTAACAGTGGCCTTGTAGCGATCAGCACCACAGAATCTGCACGCATCTTCATCCTTGTCGTCTTTGTAGTACAACATGCACCCGTTACGACATGCATCGATTTTCTCGTATCCCATCCAAAGCGATCTCACCATCCTCTTAGATCGATAGAAGTCTTTAGGCAACTTTGCACCCTCGGGCAAGATCTCTATAATCAAATCGAGCAGTCGATTATAGCATTCTTGCGACATGTTAAAATCGGACTTGATGCTCAATAATCTTGTAACCACCTCCAACGGTGAATGATCCTCACAACCAGGATATAGTGGAGTCCTTGCATTCTCAAGCAACTCCATAAATTTTGCAGCATCGGCATTCGGTGCCTCCTCAGCTGCATCATAATTGTCCGAATTGAAACTCGGTCCCGCCGTATCATAATTGTCAGGATTGAAACTAGGTCCCGCCGCATCATAAACCATGTTCACCAACCCGTCGTCGTAAGCATCGTGGTCTTGGACATCCATATACGGCTCCACATAGGGCTCCGACTCCGATGCTAGAGATACAAGTTCTCCGTGCGTGGTCCACTGATAGTAATTCGGCGTAAAGCCCTTCGAGTATAAATGATACGTAACTTCCACTTCTGGATGATATTTCCTGTTGCGATATCTCACACACGGACACTTAATTTTGGTACCGTCAATGTACTGAGGGAACGCCTTGGCGAACTGCAGGAACTGTCACGCCCCGATCTCCCGCAGGCAAATCGGCCGTTCCCGCAAGGCGGGAATCACCCTCGCCAGCGCTCCCGCGGAACGATCGCTTAACCCATCCGGGCGTGATGCCGCACGAGCGTGAGCCACGCCCGTGCAAGGCCATAGTTCATTGGCTGGCGGCAAGAGTTCTAAGCCACAGAGTCGCACAGATTGTCCGAGTGCAGCGGAGTCATGAACGCATAGGCGATCGGTAACAGGTTCACTGAGTCGACGATATAGCGGAAGCATTGAAACAAGTAATCTCTTTATTGATATGAAACATGTATTACAGGCGGCGTATAGCCAAGATTACAAGTCGCTCAAGCCTCTCTCTCTGAAACAGTAAAAGCGTGCCAAGTGGCTACAACTGTGGAATGAATTGTACAGGCGATGGTCAGGCGATGTTCACAACTTATGTCTTGTATATGTGCTTCAGTCCCGGACGCACCGTTGCAAGGCTTCAGAGGGAGCTCCTGGCCTTAGCACGCACGAAGGAGGCGTCCGCACCGCACGAGGTTCTCCCGCACCCTGCATACAAACTGGTGGATTATCAGTACATTGAATGCACTGGTGGGGAAGCTACTCGCCCGCTCGACAAATCCAAACACGTAATACAGGTTCCGTGCACAACTATTCAGTTATCTTTCTAGTTGCCTTAGGATCAGTTTCATGCAGACATTGAATAGCTTATCGTGTCGGGCAGTGCGCCGTGCGATGTTTGAGGGAACACGACGAGACTTACCAACTTACCATTTATCCTTCCCTGTCCAGGCAAACATTGTTAATTTGAGCAGGGGCATGTATAAACATTCAGGAGGCATAGCATATGCAAACAGGAGGGTCGTTTTAACAGGATCGTTCAGGTGTTTATTTGTTCTTGATGCAATGCAGTGACTCGCACGCGGATAGCCGCTAAGCGAGGATGACTTATCTATATGAACAGGAGTCGCTGGCATAGCCATAAAGGACAGTTATAGTCTCAGGGCGAAGCGACGTACAACGCGGGTGGCGAGCCCCGTCGCATAACACTTGCCGGGTAACATACGACTATACATACGTTCCGTCCGGATCGGATCGGCTCCGGTGCCCCGGTGTAGCCGTCCGCGGAACTCAACATAATATATCCTGTGCACAAGCTGTCCGCGACAATGCAGGTCAGGGTCTATCCATATTCCATAGCTTGACATGATAATCATGAAACTTAACTTAGTCTGAACGAGGCATATTGCTCCACGAGCTGGGATTCCATCAGTACATAACACGATCCTCGTTCAGATGCACACATAGCATGATTATCATTCAAGTGAGATTTACGTTCAGTATTTATTCTTGCTTAGTGCATTCCCCTGGTTCGGGGATTGCCTTAGATGACCTGACGGTCCCGGATACTTGCAGGGTCAATCATACACGGAACGACTACTGAGTAGTCTCCCGGAGTAAGGATAAAAATAATGCATATTCAAGCAGACAAGCATGCGTTTCTAAGGAACATAAGCAGGCACGTGCTCGGGCCCGAAGGTAGTCCGAGAGATGAAACCGTTAAGGGACTTAGCATGCGAGGGTCTGAATATAAGCAGTATTTCCTTTTCCATGTTCTAGCAAGCAATACAAGTTGGGATTATTCCCTTAGCTAGGTGCGTTGGATTTATTAGCATGCAGGGGGTGAATCACCTAGCGACTAGCATATATGATTCAAGGTTTTATGTGTGCTGGCTAAGCAAAGACAAGTTCACCGTAGCCACCCACCTTAGCGATGATTCGCCTCGGTAGAGCGATACGTCTGAGCGAGCCTCTGAAAGTCCAAGCCGGATTCCTGTAGGGACAAGTCTGGATATCCTTTGCTTCTTGGTCGAGGCAAAGCAGGTCGGGACAGCTGCACGATTGCCGATTGAGACGGCAGTCCGCTTGAGCGGAACGGGGTGTTATAGGAACTGCTGTACACCCTCAATGAATTCATCCCGCACACCGCACATGTCATCAGGATGACGGTTGTACATCCACGAACGATGACGCAGATAGTAATTCATATCCATTTCTAGATACTTCTGCAAAAATGACAGTATGTATCATATAAATCATTACATACAGTGGTTTATCACCTAGCTTCATAACTTAACCGTACTATAAAAATCATATCTGATATAATACATACTTTCATTTATCAAAGTCTAAAATAAGCAATATTCATGCTAACCCATCTTAAACCAACTAACCAATACCTGGACACTAAGCTAACTAAAACTAGTATACATAGCTCACTAAATGCAACTGAAAACGGATACTGATACAGTGGGACTTGTTGATACTTACTGATACATGGTTGCTGAAATGACACAGTGCTGATGGTTTTCCTCTTCGGTTGCCTGCTCACTGTTGCAGACCTCCTTCTCACTGCCCACTACAAGGCTCGAGCATGCCATCCCGCTTATTCTAGATACCATCTTAGTACACTCCTATCTAACATCTCTAAACATCACTAACCTACATATCTATATATACCCTATTAACACTTGACTTTATACCTTGCCTGCATCAACTCCTACAATTGCCTGTACTGATACCTCACACAGTCCCTGATACGTATCAGTGTATAAGTACTGATGACTGATACCAAACTGAAACTGAGATGCACTAAGGCATGCCTCTGCACTGCCTAGGGACTGCCCCCAAGCCTAACTGACAGGCACCATTTGGGTGCACTGCTGCAGTGCCCCATGCCAGAGCCCCAAGTCTGTGTCCATGTGATATTAGTGTCTGTGTCCATGTCAAAAAACTTAATCCTAACCCTAGGTCCTTATCAGTGTCTGTGTCAGTGTGTGTGTGTGTCGTGTCGTGTCGTGTCTGTGTCACCATCTGTGTGTGTGTGTCGTGTCTGTGTCAGTATCACATGTGTTCTGAGAGAGAGAGAGAGAGAGAGAGAGAGAGAGAGAGAGAGAGAGAGTTAGGCTTTACCTAGAGCTCGAGGAAGAGGAGGGGGATGCCGGAGTAGCCGCGGGGGAGGTCGACGGAGCAGGCGCTCGACGGAGCGGGGGGGGGGGGGGGCGGGGGAAATTTTGTTTCGTTTCGAAATTTCAACACATGGGGAAAAACGAAACCGAGCCATAATTAACCAAATTTTAGCGACGTTTAGCGACGTCAAATAAGGACGTCGCTAAATTAAATTATAGCGACGTTACGGTCGTCGCTAAACACGTTGCTAAATATTTCTAATATAAACGTCGCTATTTGCGTCGCTAAATTAGCGACGTTTTTACCTGGAGTCGCTAAAAAATGTCGCTAATCCCGCTTATTCTAGTAGTGGCTTAGATGTATTGAAAATAAGGCCATCTCCAACAAAAATTTCTAAAATTGAGTTTCTTTCCTACTTGGCATTGTATTTTAAAGAAATTTTTATCCTAGTTGGTAAAGTTTATATATAGAAATTGCAAAAAAAAAAAAATATTCTCCAATGATTCTTTATTTCTATTATATGTGAAAAAAAATAAATGGATCAATTTAATGATGTAGGACCAAATATTAATTTGTTATGAGAGAGAAAAAAAAAATTCAGAGTTTCTACTTATAATTTTTTTGTAGAAATTCTACATCATATATCACCTCCATATAGGATAAAAATTATGATTCATATTTCTAAAAAAAGAAAAATCAATCATAAAAATAGGGGAGAGAAAACCCCTAATTTCACTCACTGCACATTTACTTGTTTACCACAATAGGAAGTTTAAGGTTAGTGATTTTGGTGGAGTTTAGCAACTTGAGAATTAAAAAGTCTTTATTTTACAATTATTTTTCTACTTCAAACTGACTTAGCTATACATATGCCAAAATATCAAGTCCTATGTCCAACTTCAATACCACATGCTTCTGTATCCTGTGGCTCATAGTTTCTTCTCTCAACTATCTGCCTACTGCAGTTATAAAGAAATCATAGGCATCCCATTGGATTGGATATCAGCTGGAATTTGTAGTACCAAGCTGACAGTCAAAAGCTACAACTAAAGAAACAGCCATCTCACGAAGATGTGAGGCTTTGTCGATTAGATGGTTTGAATCCCAATAGAGAAATATTTTTTTTTGATGACTTCTACTTCTCGATTCTGGCCCGAAAAAGTGACCAGGTCCTCTTTATGAATGAAAGGAAGGGATTCCATCGCCTATCCCTGTAAGCCTACACCTGTGTAAACTGATCACTCTGGAGCTCTGTTCTAAATCCAAACAACTAAATTAATTCTTTTAAATCCCCATTGACTGCCACCTAAGAAACGTACAACTCCGAAAATTGGTACCACGTCCGTGTCTCTTCATGTCGGACACAATGACAGAGTCATTGGTGGGCTGGGGATAGTCCAATCCATCCAAATGTATTTTGTATTTAATTTTTGGAAAACTCTTTTCAGTCCCAAGTGGTCGACCGAGAAAAAAATCCGCACGGTCACGTGGTACTCGTGGATTGACCGGCCGGCCGTGGGATCCACAAATCCAGCCCTCCTGCTAACGTCAGCGTGTGCGGGCCTGCCGAATCAGCGGACGACACGTGGCGTCGGTTTCAGCCGCGGTCGCCCGCACGGTCTGGAAAGACGCACTCTTAATTTTTTTTTTACAAGAAATAAGTCATTAGTATATTGAAAATGTACTTATCCGTTAACTTATTTTGATAGCTCTGTCTCTTTTCTCTCTCTCTCTCTCTCTCTCTCTTATCTCACTATTTTGCAACTTATTTTGATAGCTCTGTCTCTTTTCTCTCTCTCTCTCTCTCTCTCTCTCTCTCTTTCTCTCTTATCTCACTATTTTGCGTACATTATACAGTACAAAGCAATATACACTGCAAACTGTTCTTTATCCAAAATTTTGCTATCGAGCACCCCCCTCCCCTCCTCATCCTTTCTCCTCGTACGAATACTCCTCCCTCACTTAACATCTATCTCTATAACTCACATGCTCTCCTCGGCTTCATCTTCAACTGAGAATCCACATCATAATCGAGATCGCGTCATCGTCGTTGGACTACAATGGTAGCTGAAGGAGGAGCTTCAACTGCTGCGTTAAGTTCCGTCGTCGACACTTTTCTAGCCGTTCGAACCCCACACCCTCAACAAGTTCTGCCACATTGCAAATTCTTTGTTGATGGTGAAAGATGATACGAAAAACTCTTAGTATTCGAACTTATGCCTAAAAGTGTCTACTCGGTAATCTATTTTTTTTTCTTTTCATATTTCCATTTTTGTAGTATATTGGACACAATTTTACATTGGCCAGATACGATGCCATATGGACATAATAAGATATAGATACGACGATAGTGACGCAACATTCATTTGTAAAAAAATATTTATGGCGTTTTAAGTTCACTCCGAAATAAGGCCTCATTTTGTTTGCCGTAAGAAAATAAAATTAATTCTTCACTCTTTTCTTTCCTTTTAGAAAATTGTAATATCCACCAATTTTCTCTTTCGGTATTTGAAAAAAAGGAAAAAAAAATGAAAAAAAAATTAAATTTGTAAAGATGAAAAAGTAAATTCTTGAATAGATGGAGGAGACCATTTTTTTTCTCATTTTTCTTAGTATCCAAATAATAAGAAATAACCTTTCTTCCTAAATTAAAATTATGATTTCATGAACCAAATATGACTTAAACTAAAATTATGATTTCGCCCTTAGTCGGACACGACTTGACACACTCCAAAATGTACTGATTTGCATCATACGGTTGGCTGTGCTGACAAAACGTCTGTCCTGTCTTCATTCCATACGTCGCTACGAATATGGTCGAAGAGTCGTCAATGTGCGTCCGCTTATTTGTATGGTGCATCAATCATGTCTCCCTCTGCCAACCCTCAAAATGGAAACTAACCACAAAACCCTAGCTAGCTATAGCCTCTGTAGGTGCAGCATATGTATAAATAAAAAAAAATAAAAAAATTGCATATACGACATCTATAATATTTCATCTAGAGCAGAAAGTTTGAAAAAAATATAATACAAACCCAAAATACCGTCCTTAACTGACTTTGCTCTCCAAAATTATTAAATCCTTTAGAATGGCATTTTTTGTGTGTGCAAAACGCAGAAAAAAAAACGGGGTCTCTTCTTTTAATTTTGCTATATTATGTGCTCTCAAAACAATTTTACCGAGCTCTGATACTATATATATTTGCAATTCTCTATAATAAAAAAAACAAATCGGGTCCAAGCTCGTCATCCGAGTCTCCCTCAGTGATAATGTATTGACTAAAATAAAACCTCCAAGCTAAAGACGCAAGTCGCAATAGAAAACAGAGGAATGAAGTGTGGAGACTCCGAGAGCTTTGAGTGGAAAAGTCAAAATTTCAAATTCCCCAATCACGCTGTTGAATCCTAATTAAACAAATTAGTCCCATTGCGGCTGTGTTCGTGTCCGCTCCTCTTCTTCTTCTTCTTCTTCTATATAAACCCCTCTCCACCCTTTTCTCCTTTTCATCACATACGTCCAATACCATCCCAATCCTCGAACACTCGTCAAGCACTCATCCATCTCTTTCTCCTTCTCCTCTAATCTAAGACTCGAAAGCTAGCCAGCCAGCCAGCCAGCCAGCTATGGAAGCTTCAATCAAGACCACCGCAGCACCAACGAGCAGTGACCAAGAAGAGACGGACGACCTGAGGAGAGGTCCGTGGACCGGCGACGAAGACCTCGTGCTCATCAACTCCATAGCCGCCCACGGCGAAGGGAGGTGGAACTCCCTCGCGCGTTGCGCCGGTTAGTGTAGTGCATCTCTCCTCTTCTCTCCTCACGTATATTTTATATTAATTTTACTGAAAAATTATTCAGTGAGACAAGCCAAAAGTGCTTACTTGATAGTACAAACAGCCTGTAACAGTTTTCTCAATCTTATGTATTATCTCTAATTTGACAACGCTGTTTTTAATCTCACACCCATTTGTAATATGCACTGCACAGGACTCAAGAGGACCGGCAAGAGCTGCAGGCTCAGATGGCTGAACTACCTCCGGCCCGAT